>JAKCPI010018679.1:0-59483 GCA_023213315.1 Euborellia annulipes | reverse complement strand
ATATACAGTGTAAAAAAAATATGAATTTTCAATCATTTTTCATATACTTCGGTGATTTAATTTTAATATACCCAGGATATGAAATAAAATTAATATAAAAGTTTATGAACAAATTACCAACTTTTAAACTTATCTTTTTCTTTGTGTGCCGCCAAATTTTGAAATCGTTAAAAGTGTACCGCGACAAGTTGAGAATCACTGGTCTAAACGTTCTCAAATAACTCGACTACCTCAAGGAATTTTTATTAATATTATTTTATAATTATTTTAAGGAAACTTGAAATTATTCTTTTAAAATTTATTTCACAAATCTAAATTTATTAAATTCTGGTTTGAAATTCGCGCTCTAAACTATTTAAATATTTATGAAATATATTACAATCATACTAGTTAAATAATTTTTATAAAGTAATTCAACTAAATAGCTATAAAAATTCAAATTAAAATTAACAATTTTTACCAAAATAATTAATTTTAAAATATACAAGAAATTTGTTAGGTTGGCAACAAATTGAACTTTCTCATATATATTCATAAACAGTTTATGAAACAGAGTTCCTATACTTGTATATGAAGTTTTCTTGAAAATTTTTAACAGTGTATATTTTCGAAAATTTGGTTTTTGGAAATACACGTTTCGAGTTCCCCAGAGTCCAAAAGAATAAATCGCCCTACAGTTAGTTGAAATCGACTTAGTTTTTTTTTTTTTTTTTAGAAGATAATCAACCGATTCTATTAAAATTTTTGTTTCTAAAGTCACGCCCATTGATTTTTATCGAATAAAATGAATGGCCGGTGAGGCTACGAACTTTTAAATTTCTATTACATTACAGCTAGAGACTCTGTGACCTTTTATTTTTAAATAAACATAAAAACTATAACCGGAACTACCATCTTATATAACACTCAAGAATTAATGGCGAAGGGGTATTTTTATTTTGGTAGATGCAGAATTTGCGGTCTCAATCTTATTTTCGGCCGAAACCGAAACTTGTATTTCCTATACAAAATTTTTCTGCCCCTTTACCGCCTTGCGGAAAATCCCCTCCCCCCTCCTCCCGCGGAAATCATGTAACCAAAACCGACCGAAGTTTGTCGATTCCTAATTTGAATTAGAAAAATTACTCAAAGTAAATATCCCTCCCAGAAATGTTTACTACTGATGGCAAAGTTCGTTTATCGAAATATTTGCATGAAGACAGGAGGGATCGGAACCAAAACCCCAAAGAGATAACCCCTGTCTTGATTTATATATAAAAATCTTAATTATTGTAACAATAAATCAAATCTTTCATCTCGTAATCCATTTAATTAGATAATTTTTAAGGTCCTTTTCGGCATCTAAAGTCATTTAGATCCCATTCCTATTTATTTCAAATGATTTTTAGTCAATTCAAATGAAATAAATTATTCTCGCTTGGGACGGGATGTGAACCCGAGACCCTAGGCAAGAGAAGCTGATGTCTTCTCCCTGAGCTGGCCAGATAAATTCTTACATTGTTAGAATTTTTCATGTCATTTTATTTATAAAATTATCAATTTTTTGATTTTGTACGAAACGAAGTTTTTACTGCATGAACATTCTATTCAGCTTTGCGTTACTAAAATTTTTGACGGCCTTTATAATTATAATAATGAAAATTGGAGATATCACCAAATTGGAATAATCCAGGTTCAATAAAACTCCCAGAATAAGACGTTTCGGCCTGAATTTATTTGGCCATCTTCAGTTATTGGGAATTATACACATAGTGCAAGTGCACATGGGATCAAACCGGGATTTGTCAATAATAAAATTTTTTCGCTTCATACAAAATTATATGGCTTCTGTGCCCAAGCTCAGAGATAAAATGATGATAAAAAATGGCCTTTATAATTTATTCTAAATCTTCACTTTGTTCCTAATCAAATGATATATGGACCCTGTTACGCAATTGTGTGTCAAGCGCCAGGTACCGAGATTTGAGAAAATTAAAGTTTTTCTGATTTAAATTGTTTTGATTAGATTATATATCATATTTTTTGTCAATTGTGCAAGTAAATACTGTAATTATGGCAGATATTCATAAATTATTTCTAAAGATACGACTAATTTAGAAAATAAACAATAAAATATAAAAAATTATTTTTGCAAAATTCCTTAAGTCCAATTATATTTGCAAAAATATTTCAAAGGCTTTTGACACATGATTGCAAATTAATCTATGCACTATTTTTTTTTTTTTTTTTTTTTTACAAAACATTCCCACTTTTTTCTCATTCACACTCACACTCACACACACATTCACACATGTCTTTTCGGCAACTCAGGCCATTTAAGACATTTTACGATAACCGTTATTGATTTAATATACATATATGGGGTCCAGGCATTCTTATTTAAGCCATTTGGTATCCAATTGGCTTAAATAAAATCATCGGACTGCCTGGGGTCCGAACCCGCGACGTTTGGTATACGAGGTTAGCACGCTAACCTCTACGCCAAGCCCCGAGGGCATGCACTATTTATATTAATAAAATAATTTTATTATTAATCCATTCCAATCCAGTGCCTGCTTGAGGATTTGTTTACATTCATGGAATACACAAATGAAAAGAATACATAAATATTTTTCTACACATTTCCTATGGGAGAAATCGTAACTTTAAGAATTAATAACTCAAATAATTATAGGAATTTTGGGATGAAAATAATTTTCCTGTAATCCCGAGAAGGTCCTCTTTATGCATATAAAATTTCATTTCAAAATTCCAACGGGAAGTTGCCTAAATAGAGCCTGACAGACAGACAGATGGACATTAGCGAATTATATATATATATAGATAGATTATGAATATCAGATCAGAATTGAAGTTTTGTGAATTTGTGCACGTGTTATTGTTGGAAGGAGATTTAGTTAGGATGGATGGCATCTTCTTTAAATCACATAATCTCTCTAACCTTTTCTAAAATGCATTTATTTATTTAAGTAGACAGCGGGATCCCCTCCCTGGATCCCCTCCAAATGCATAGAACAACCTCCTATGTTTAATACTCTGTACATGGGCGTACCCAGGATCAAATCTAGGGGGGGGCATGGCAGAACATGGTCGTCCAGGGGGGAGATCATGGTCGTCCAGATTGTGACATAGCTATTTTTTATATAGAGGGGAAAAGCCTTCGAATTAAAGGCCTAAAAACCCTCGAGTCCTAACAAAAAAATCAATCGCCATCCACCAATTTTGTTTCGTTTCATCACTTTATAAACTTTTAATTTTTTTTTTTTGCTTCTAGGGGGGCAGCTGCCCCCCTGCCCCTCGCTGGGTACGCCCATGACTCTGTATTTTAAATAGAATAAGAGAACGAATCTATCTATCTATTCATGTTTATAGTTTCAAAAGTATCCATTAGATGGCAGAGTGGACATAAAGTGTTTCAGAGAGACTGACTTGTCCGCTCTGTTAATATATATCTTTTTCAATCTCACTTTAAACAATTAAAATTATTATCCTCGATTTTTAATCAAAAGTATGGAGATGAGCAAAATCGTTCTTTTTGAAGAATGGGTCCTTCGCCGTTCGATCTCTGAAACGACCCGTTCTCCAAGACCCGTTCATCGTTCTTTTTTCACTGTCTCTGACCCCCCCCCCCCGTCTCATTAAGGACGAAGGTTTTTTTTTTTTAACATTCACACTTTTTTCTCATTCCCACAGTCTTTTTCGGCAACTTTGTCTATATAAGACTTGACGATAACCGTTATTTATGGATCTATCTATATTGGGGTCCAGGCATTTCTATTTAAACCATTTGGTATCCAAATGGCTTAAATAAAATCATCGACTGCCTAGGGTCAGAACCCGTCGCGGGTTCGGTATAGAAGGTGGGCACGCTACCAACTACAGCAAGCCCGGGGCATGAAGCAGGTTAATTTACATACTTTAGTGTTGAAAAAATATTTAATTTTATTTTAATATGTCAAGTTGGATATTTACTAGCCCACAGGCTTAATAAAAATAATCTGAAATAAAATGAATATAAATAATGTTTAGAAATAAATTATTACGATTAGATATAATAATTTTATGAAAAATATTAATACCTTTTAATAAGTTAAAATTTGGTTTCATAATATTTTTAAGATTCTAAGCTTTTCTAAGGCTTTAAGCTGTTCGTTAAAAAAAATTACCATATCCATCGTTGTAACAAATGGCAAAATATTAATATCAAGTGTGCTATGGAATCAATAATTTGTATTTTTTTTGACATATCGATACCTTATATCATCTTTGAGGGTTAAAAAATAGTTACTTCTATGCATTTTGATAAAAAATTAAACAAAAACAACAAAAAAAACAATCTATAAGGTTTAAAAAAACAACGATATGAATAATTCAATGACAAATGTCAGTTTTGATTGCCCGCCACCCGAATTTTATCGATAAATCCCGAACGAACTCGAAGAAAGAAAAGCTAAAACAAATGAACGGAGGACTGCCCGTTTGCCGAAGACAGGCCAAAACAAATGAACGGAGGACCGGCCGTTCGCCAAACGAACGGATAAAACAAATGAACGGAGGACAGGCCGTTCGCCGAAGACAGGTCAAAGCAACGAACGGAGGACCGGTGAACGGCGAACGGTTAAAAGAGCGACCCGTTCACTCCCGTTCACTACGACGACCCGTTCTTCGCGACCCGTTCGCGAACGGAATGCCCACCTCTATTTAATACTAATAGCATAGAAACTTTTTATCAAAATTACATTAATCAATTTTAAATAGTATTTATATTTTAAAATTAAATACAAAGTAATAACAAAATTTTCTCATCAATTAATTCCTGAATGGAAGTGAACATGGCAACAGTAAATCAAAGTTATAATGAAATTGATTTAACAGGAGCGTATATAGAAATTTTTTCGGGGGCCCGAACTGAAAATTTTTCTGCGGAAAATTTTTTTTAAGAAACTAAATTTTTTTTCACACGAAATTTTTTGCAGACCATTTTTTCCTTTGCGGAACCAAAGTTTTCCATCCTGCGGAAAAATTTGTTGCGCTGATGTCTGTATATCCTATATATGTATATGTGTTTGGGAAATTTCGGGGGGCCCGGGCCCCCTCGGCCCCCCTTAAATACGCCCCTGTATTTAATATTATTTATTTTGTTGTCTTTTCGAAATCGCACTGATCCTCATCTTCATTATCAGGAATAATATCAAAAACTTAAATTTTGACATCTAAGAATTCAGAGAAATTTTTGTAGTTTATGAAATACTTGTAATAAATTTCAACAACTAGAATATAATAGTGTATATAAATTTGAAATAAATTAAATCCTACTAAACAATAGTTATGCTGGTGTTCATAATTGAAAATACTTAAACGCAGCAATTAATATCTCAAACGTATAGTTGTTTACGATGTCTTGCACTTGACGCATAAATGCAAAATGAAAATTCTGCATTGAAATATTGTAAAAATAATTTTAAGCTTTTACATTAAATATAAATTTTTTTAGGACATATTTCATAAAAATTATAGCATTTGAAACAATATTCCGGGCTTAACTCAATTTTGAATTTTTTTGGCGCTTGGCACACTAATGCATAACAGGGTCCATATATAACACTTATATTGAAATTTGTTACATTTTAGTTAAAAAGATTCTTTATTTGCTGAAGTGAAGTGAAGAGCGCACGTCATTCAGCCATTTTTATTATAAACAAAATTCCTTTGATATTTATTTAATTTATAATATCAAATTACATTTTCGGAATTCTTAATTAAAATTTCAAAATGGAATTTGTCGGTGCCTGTTTTAGCCTATACATCCGTTGCCAAAAGGAAAAGATTTTAAATTAAAATTGCGTGTCTTGGTAAAAAAAAACGTCGCGTCAAATTTTTATTAAATTTGTTAAGAAAATGCCTGTTGGCGTCGGATGTTAAATAAGCGATCGTCCTCAAATGAGCTGATGGCAGGGAAAGACAGAGAGAGAGATTGTATAATTATTTTTTTAAATACCGATACGTGATATTACTAAAGAATGTTTCTTTTTTTAAGACTGTCTGAGATTTATATAAATAATTGCGGAGCGTTCTCGTCTATCCGTCTGTCTGTCTGTCTGTCTATCTCTGACACTTTGTTTGATCAACTTGTCGTCATTTTAAAATGAAATTTTGCATTCCCAAATTCCCAAATGGGGACCTATAAAGTTGAAATTTGGCATGTAGATAACGTTTATTATTATAAAAAAACTTTTGTTTAATTATTAATCGTAGAGGTTTCGGTCGCAGTTCATGACCTTCATCAGGAGCATGAAGGTCGTGATTTGCTACCGAAACCCTCGACGAAAAAGTTTTTTATTCAACTTTTTGACTTTGAGGATGTACAAGATTATATAACTCACTTAATGTATTTGGAAGTTTACTTGTAATAGTATTCAGATGGATTTGAATGAATTATAATAAAAAATTTTTTTATACAAAAATTTTTTTATTTTCAGGAATTATAACACTGACGACTGGTTTGCGCACATTTCTCAGTTTCGGTCACCATATGTGACCATCATCAGGCCTAAAAATTAAGATACATTATACAAAACTTAAGGTTTAAAACAACATCTATCCGATCTTAAATTATAATTTTACACTTTTATACATTGATTCTTTAACATTAAATTATTTAGAATACTTTTTTTGTAAAAATGATTTTGATTTAGAAAAATTTATGTACATTTTATATTTTACTAATTGACAAAAATTCTAATAGATAAACAACGGCGCTTTGAAGAAATTAAAATCTGAGCTAAAAATAAAATATATCACATATAGTTTTGAGAAAAGACAGTGTCACCATCGTTAAAATAAGGGCATATGAGCATACATAGGGGAAGAGGAAAAAAGGTATGTGTATAAAAAGAGATAAAGATAAGAAAAAGAAAGATAAAATTTTGGTTTTTTTTTTGAAAAAAAAGTATTCTAAATAATTTAATGTTAAAGAATCAATGTAACAAAGTGTAAAATTATAATTTAAGATCGGATAGATGTTGTTTTAGGCCTTAAGTTTTGTATAATGTATCTTAATTTTTAGGTCCTGATGATGGTCACATATGGTGACCGAAACTGAGAAATGGCAAGAAACCAGGTCGTCAGTGATAAAATTCCTGAAAAATAAAAAAAAAATTTTTGTACAAAAAAATTTTATTATAATTCATTCAAATCCATCTGAATACTATTACAAGTAAAATTTCCAAATACATTAAGTGAGTTTTTTATTCAATTTCCTTAACTGTTAACGTCTCCTATATCCAATTTAAAAGTCTAGAGACACTTTTCATCGCTATCTGATTATATTTTGTTAATATAACCCTGGCCTTTTGCTGAAAATGAGCAAATAAAAAATTATATTGTTTGAAAAATTGGGATGTATAATAAAAGCGAGGGGCCGCCAATTGATCGGGGTTCCAGGGTGGGGGAAGCCGAAGAGGGCAGCGGGGCTAATATCTAATTGCCACTAGAACAAAGGAGAAATTAAATAAAAAATTATATAATAAGAAATTTTAGTAAAAAAAAAAAAACTATCGATTAGAATAGCTAATAAATAATATGATAGTAGTGTGTTCTATGAATGGTATCGTCGAAACAAAGAAATATGCTTGACCTGGATAATTAAATAACTCTGATTAAATTTATATTTTGATCTTTCTATACGGGTAAAACTATCCTGAAAAATCAGCTTATATTTTGACATGAAAACGTCTCACGAGTCAGGTAGGGAGGCATGCACGAAAAAGTTAACGGCTTGAATAACTCCTCTGTCTTAAGATGTTGATTATGTTGAATATACGGTTAGAAAGAATGATTCTTCAGCTAAAGATTTTGCTATTTATTTATTTTTCCTATCATTTCATTTTACCGCTCGGCGGTAAATTCAAATTTTAAAGTTTAAACCACTGTAGATTCCGAACGGCTTATCAGATCAGACTAAATGTGATGTCGATTTGTGCAGAAAGAAAAACTCTAAAATAATCCCGATTCATAAACTCTAAAATTAATTTTTTTTTTTAACTTCATTTTTTAAGCAAAAGTCGTCCTTAATGGATAAAAGTTTGGGAACACATGTCATATATTGCTACTATGAAAATGTATGAACATGTTTGTTAAAAAGAACAAAGTACGAGTAAAAAAAAAAATACTTTCTCTCTATATATTTCATATACCTATAGGTAAGAGAAAGTAAAAATAGTTTGAAGTCAAGTCACGTTTAAAAAGCCAACGGCGACACCAACACCAATTTTAAAAAAAAGTCTAAAACCAGCCCCATAATATTCTCTAATTATTTGAAAAAACCCCATAAAAATCCGTCAAGTAGTTTCAAAATTAATGCGTTAGAAAGGAAAAGTTTAAGTTTAATCTCACAATTATTATTCATTATAATTAATGATTTATATTAAATTTTAATTTTTAGATTTTTGTGTGTAATTAACAAACAGATAACAATAATTAATTGTGTTAAATGCTAACATAATTTTTAAGGAAAAACAATTTTTTTTCCGTCTTGGGAATTTGGTAATTTAAACAGCTTTGTGTAATCAATTTGACAACAAAAATTGATAAAGTCATTTTAATTATCTTTTTAATTGCTTAGATAATTCATTAAATTCGGTCAAGTACACAAATCAAATTCACCTTTTTACTTTTTGTTTTAAATACGTATAAAAAAAATCTGGTGAGGCTGATCGCACAGCACACAACAGGCCTTGGTAAGTGTAAGTTGCGTTCTGTGCTTGTCACACCAGATTCTTTGTGTCGACATTTATTTAGTTTCCGACAGTACAGTACATTTGAAATCAAGTTGTCAAATTTCTAAGTATGGGAAAATATTTACATTTTGTTTCCACGACCTTATATCTTTGTTATGAAGTACCAGAGTAAAGTGTCCTTCAAAAGATGGCAAGGGCAAAATGAGAATATACATTTTAAAGAGAATCTGAAAAATAATTGAATTTTTGAATTTTAATCAAAATCATTGGAGTAAATTTGGAGAAAATCGATAAAATCTGAAAAAGTGCATCAATAAAATACAGTGGATCTAGGGTTTGGAAAATTAAAACCGGTTTTTCGGTTTTTTACAAAGCGGAAAACCGGTTTTTTTCTCAACATCTAAATCTACGCACTGCCTTTGGAAGTTAATTTTGGTATACAACTTAATTAAGAAATATTTTATGGCTTGGTACGGAAAAAAGATCCCTTAGTATTAATATATTATTACATGAGGCAAAATTCCTATCTCAAGGGCAACCTTAAAAACAAAAAAGTGTTCCTTAAATAAATCAAGGAAAAAAAATAAAATAAAATAAGACGTTGTCACGTCAAAAATATTCAAAGCAAAATTTTATAGAATTATTTTATAATAACCGCGCCCCTGCCTGCGACGCACCGTGAATACAAGTATTATTGAAGAAAAAATGAAAAAAAAAAAACCAAATCCGGTTTTTCGGGAAAAAACCGGTTTACCGGTTTCGGTTTCCACCGGGGTCCAAACCCTAAGTGGAACCTCGCTTAACGAGTTTAATTCGTTCCAGAATCAAACTCGTAAAGCGAAACAATTTTTCTCATATAAATTAATGCATAATACGATAATTTGTTCCATGTCGAAAAAAATACTCTCTTATCACTGTTTTCTTGCGGCTTTTTCTTCGAGGACATTTTACTTTCTCTTACCTATGTATATATGTAATATATATATAGAGAGAAAGTATTGGATTCATGTCAAAAATTCGATGTCGAGATTTTGATTGATCTTCACGTTTTGAGGTCCCCTGAATCCAAAAAAGTGGTTTTCGCGACATGGTCTGTCTGTGTGTGTGTGTGTGTGTGTGTGTGTGTGTGTTCAATTTTAAGCATGAAGGAATTGAGCTATGAGGCTGAAATTTTATATTTAAGTTAAACACCCCCGGGACCGGAAAAATAAGCTTTTAATCAAAATCGGCCAAAGAGTACTAGTACTTTACTGATGTACTTTTTCAGTTTTTTTCGATTTTCTCAAAATTTGCTCCAACGATTTTTTTTTAAATTCAAAAATCAATTATTTTTTAGATGCTCTTTAAAATGCATATTCTCATTTTGCCGTTGTAACCTTCTGAAGACCACTTTACTCTTGTACTCCATAGAAAAGAACTGGTTGCCATTGTAACAAAATATAAATATTTTCCCATACTTATAAATTTTACATCTGAATTCATATGTTCCGTACTGTCGGGAACTAAATATATGTCGACACAAAAAATCTGGTGTGACAAGCACAGTACACAACTTTCGATTACCGAAGGTAAGAGAAAGTTGTGTGCTGTGCGCCAGTCACACCAGATTTTTTTCAATAGTTTAATCAACTTTTCAGACAAAAAATTACAAATCTATTTGTATTTCCTGATTATCTTCTTATAATTATATTAATTCAATCATTGGCGTAGCCAGAAATTTTTGATGGGGGGATCAAGAAATTTTTTTCAAAAATTTAAGATTATTTTAGGGTATTTATAAATCATTTTGGTTTTTTTTTTTTTTTTTTAGCTAGAATAAATTATTATATTTTACTTTCTCTTACCCTATGTAAAATATAATTTGTATTAAATATCTAGTCATGGCTTGGGTCCCATGGGGGGGTTTGAACCCCCAAACCCCCCCCCCCTGGCTACGCCTGTGAATTCAATTAATCTTATTCATTTACATTTAATTTGAGAAAATGCAAATTACTTGTCATGAGAGGTGCTCGTTAAGCGAAGTTCTACTGTACTAGTAGGGGCAGGTCGGCCCAGTCGCGATATTTCGCAGAATAATTGGGAGATTGTGTTACGGATCAGAATGAAGGTTAATAGCACTGCCACCCTCCTTCTGCCAAAACAATTATAGCGATCGGAGTAAACTCGCATGAGCTAGGGTTATTTATTCGTTTTTTGCACCTTGGAGTAAATTTGTACTAGTTGAATAAAAATTGTTTTATCTACCTTTTCGTTACTCTTTGGCCGATTTTATTCCTCAGGGGACCTCCTAGCTTTTTTCGTTCTTGAGATATATGCCTCAATTTTTCAATAAACTCGTTTCATAATAATTTTTCAGAGACAAAACCTTTTCTCGGGACCCACTTCTTTGAAATCAGGGGACCTCAAAACGTGTATATCCATTAAAATCTCGACATCGAATATTTGACATGAATCCAATACTTTCCCTCTCTATATATAGGTGAAAGAAAGTAAAAATACAGATCCATTTATCTTCTTTGTTAGTCTCTCCAAAGCATCAATAAATCACAATTTTGTTTTCTTTCTCTATCAATTTCAATTTTCTTTTAACACAAATTCCTTTAATACAAACCAATGCCAAGAATGTTTTATATTTGCACGTGGCTTTTTCACACATATAAGATGAGTGTCATCTTTGTACGTGAGTCTCATTACAATTGCAATGAATGCATGCATGCATACATGCACTTAAATATTAACGAAAGGAAATTCAAATTCTCTATTCTCTGTTTAAGGTGCTAATTTCGGGAGATTGGGGACACAATTTTGAAGCTATCGAACTCAAATTTTCTTTAAATTAAAGCTATTTAAAATATCTACAACTTATAGAAGCCCTTTTTTTGATTTTCTAAAAAATAAAATTTTTTTTAGGTTAATCGCGTTAAATAAAAGATATTTTTAAAAAAGGAGCTCTATATCTTATAGATAGTTAAATTAGTATTCATTGTGTTAAAAAATAATTAATTTTCTACCCTATTAATTAGCTGGAAACTTTCAAATGAAATGGAATAAATCCCTTGTATTCCTATGGGAAAAACTAACGCCATCTCTTGCCCTCTAGAGTAACTCGGTACTGAATCGTCTTTTAACGGTTTTTCGAGACGCGCACCTTAATTTTTAAGTTTTGTTCTATCTCTTTATATTTTAGAATACATTTCATGGACCAATGAAATAAGAGTGCAAAATTTCGTTTCGAAAATCCAACGGGTAGTTGGTCAAACTGAGAGTGACAGACGGTGGATGAAATAAATCTCCCTTCCCTGACTAGCCGCAAAGCTCGCCGTAGGCGTGGCTCTAAAACACGTGCCGAAAAATTGACCTTAAAAACAGGGAAAAAAAAAAACAAATTTCAAGAACACATAAATTCACTGAGTGTCCTATTTAACGTAGTATAAGGGAAATAACTACTGATAAGATATCGTTAATGAATTCTTGACCCTCCGATTATCAATATCACCAATTTCCTTATGCCTTAAACTACCAACAATCATAATTAATTATTATATTTATTTAAAACCTCCTCTTTTTTGTTTGTCTTTATTTTAAGACAAACTCTATCATCTTCCCTCCGCTCTGTAATGTAAGAAATTCTGTAGAGTTATTGTGCATTACCTAAAAAATAATACTGGAGAGCCCGCCTTTGGCAGGCCGCGCACCTAGTCCCCACGATGATGATTTTTTCTAAGATGAATTTCCCCTTAAAGCCATCTCGATTAATTTTAATTATTTTTGAATTTTTTATTGATAGTCACCCTGTAATTTTTTTTTTTTTTTTAAACATTCACACTTTTTCTCATTCACACTCACACTCACACACACATTCACACAGTCTTTTCGGCAACTTAGGCCATATAAGACTTTGACGATAACCGTTGTAATTAATATATCAATTTGGGGTTCAGGCATTTCTATTTAAGCCATCTGGTATCCAAATGGCTTAAATAAAATCATCGGACTGCCTGGGTCCGAACCCGCGACGTTTGGCATAGGAGGTAGGGACGCTACCTACTACGCCAGACCCGGGGGTCACCCTGTAATTGAAATTAAGACAAGCAACGGCCCTCGCAAAATTGAAAAAAAAGCCCATACAAATTGGTTAAATAGTTTCAGAGTAAATGAAAAGTTAAATTTAAATCTCACAATTATTATTCTATAATTAATCATTTATATATTAAAATTTAATTTTCTACAATTAATTATCATTTATAGAATTAATAAATTTTAATAAAGCAATTTTTTTTTTTTTTACTTTTTTAAAATGAGATTAAAAATAAATTTTTTAAAATGATTAATATAGAAATAAGTTCTTTGAAATGCATTAGACTAATTAATATGGACTTGCGTAATTAGTTTGGTTTAATTTTCCTTCTTGAGTCATAAATTTTACTAATTTTTTTTTTTTTTTTCAGATTACGGAAATTTAATTAGATTTTGAGAAAACTGGTGTGGTCACTAAACATCATCTAATAATACATTTCAAATTCCAAAATAAATAAATATTATAAAAATATATAACTTACTACAAAAAAAAAAAAGAAAATTCATTAATTATGAGAATCAAAAAAATTTTTTTTTATTTTTTACATTTCTTTTACACGAACAAGTATTTAAAGTTATTTCATTATTAAAAAAATTAAAAATTAAATAAAATGAATAAACTTTATTAAAATTATTTTTTTTATCCGACATAAAACAATAATAAATAATTAAATCTAAAAAAAAAAAATTTCTAATTGTTTCGATTTATTTGTGATATAATAATGATGAAATAATTATTAAATTAAAAAAGCACAACAATGAAAAAAAAAGAATAATTAAAAATGTTTTAAACTTCATTATTTATTTTCATTGTTGCGCCTTTTAATTTATTAATTAATTATTTCATCATTATTACGATATAAATCACAATTAAATTTATTTAATCGTTTTTAGTTCCTAGATTATTTTAAATGAAATAGTATTAAAAAGTCCGTCTTGGAAATTAGCGCAATGTTAAGGCTACTAGCTGCGCAACCCTACTTTGGTGGAGATATTATTTTTTGAACTCAAAGTGTGTATTTCTATCTGAGTAAATTATCTCAAGTGACTCATATTTTATTTCCGTCACTTTTCAGGTAGTATTTTGACATTTATTCAATTTTATGACTGAAATTTAAAAAAATAAATTCCATCTCTCTCTCTTTTAGCCAAATATGGATCTCATTAGCCTAGATAGAATAATTTATTTGGGTAAGTTGCAGCTTCTTATAAACAAATTTCTCTCGGGTTCATTTGATGTCGTTAACGCCCTTATCACTTAGAGAGCATCTGTATAATCTGGCAGCCACGACAGAGAGGTGGGGCTCACTTTATTTGTTTGTCCTTTGACCTCTCTCTAACTACAATATTTTCTTTTTAAATACCGCTATAAATAAGAAGAATACGAAAGAAGTATGGGCTTTTTATTAACCCCCAAACGTTAGTCTTTACTTGATTAGCAATGTACTCGGGTAAAGAATTTCAAATAGGAAAAAGGATATAGTTTTTGCTCTTGATTAACCGTTGGTGGTCGAGAGACGCGTAACGTAGCGTTTCGTGGTTAGTGTTATACACTGTAAAAAAAAAATATGAATTTTCAATCATTTTTCATATACTTCGGTGATTTAATATTAATATACCCAGGATATGAAATAAAATTAATATAAAAGTTTATGAACAAATTACCAACTTTTAAACTTATCTTTTTCTTTGTGTGCCGCCAAATTTTGAAATCGTTAAAAGTGTACCGCGACAAGTTGAGAATCACTGGTCTAAACGTTCTCAAATAACTCGACTACCTCAAGGAATTTTTATTAATATTATTTTATAATTATTTTAAGGAAACTTGAAATTATTCTTTTAAAATTTATTTCACAAATCTAAATTTATTAAATTCTGGTTTGAAATTCGCTCTAACTATTTATTATGAAGTATATTAAAATCATATTAATTAAATTTAAATTTAAAAGTTGGTAATTTGTTCATAAACTTTTATATTAATTTTATTTCATATCCTAGGTATATTAAAATTAAACCACGAAAGTATATGAAAAATGATTGAAAATTCATATATTTTTTTTTACAGTGTAGTGGACACCGAAAAAGTAAGAGTTTGGAGAAATAGAATTTACCTGAAAGAAAAATATTAATTTTATATTTGTTTACCTTTTTTATTATTTTTGTTTTTGTTTAAAAAAAAGAACATGTTATAAACAATACCATCTCCATGGTTGTCATATTTATATACATTTTATGTTTTGTAGTTTTTTGTCTATTGTTTCTATAATAAACATATATTATTTATTCTCATCCTAGACCGTCGTCTCATTAAATCTTATTACGTTAAGAACATATATTATAGTTAGGTGATGGTTGTTATCTTGTCTCTAGTTCAACGATGCGTTATCTGCCTATTCTCGGCTCGGTGAAGATCAAGTGATGTCGTTTTCCAGCCCCGGAAGAGACGTATGTACTAATGGTGGGGCTAGTAATTGTAATTTTGTTTATTTTATTCCTTGTGATGAAGATCGGAAAAATCTGTCGAAAAGTTGACAGTGTCGTTTAATAAAACAAAACAAAAAAAGAATTTTTTTTCTTTATTTTGCTTTGACTGTCTTGATCTTTTCATTATTAAAAAAAAAAAAGTAGAAACAAAAGCAAGGGGTTATTGAGATATATTCTATATTTTTTAAACTGGAACTTTTATTTGATGGCCTCAAATTTTTTCGCTCTTCTATCAGCATGTCGCGTTACAAGACAAAGGCTATGACGCTACAAGCCATGACGTCACAAGCCGTGACGACAAAAAGTTGAAATTTAATATATATGACGAATTATAAAAAAATAATTGTGAGATTTAATTATTCAATTTTTAAATTGATAAAATATAATTTTTAAAATAATTTAAAATGATTCAAATACTAAATAAATATTGTTCTCAGTTTTTAACATGCGTCTATTGATTTCCCATTTTCCAATTATTAAGTTAAGATTAAAAACGCGATTTTAATACCCTTAATTTTCTGAAAATTTTCAGTTAAACGCCTACGATCCGAAAAAAAAAGTTTCACTTGCATCGTGCTTTCATAAAACCACACAATGATTTTTATTTTAGCTAGATGAACAGTTGAATACATGTATGTTTGATAGATTAAAGGCAAATTCCTCCTCCTCAGGCTCATCGTCATGGTTCAATAAGGTGTCAAGGCCAGTAGAGCATTTTGCACAACAATGACATGAATGTGTTTGTTTCCTTGTCCACTTGCGAAGAATTGGATGATGATGACACATGCAAATCTCGTGTGACTTTAACCATTTAGTGTGTTCTCACGCTCACTGTTCGAAAGAACAGACCAAGGAGTCTTAACTTAAACGGATTGTTTATTTATTTATTGCCATAGAGCCAATGTTAAATCCCCATATGGGGATTTGCACTTATTATCTTCTCTCTCTTTCTACTCGTTTTAAATTCACTTTCCACCTTCTCCTTCCATAGGCTCAATGTTAATTTCCTATAGGGATTTGTATGTTAATTTCGATTCAAAAGGGGGTCCCCTTTGGAACTTTTTACCCATTTAAAATTTTTTTTTCCAATTCTTATGAAATTTTGTATTTATTTACGATTCTATATTGTGTATAAAATGTCCAAATATGAGATTAAAATTTTGAAAAATAACCATAGTTTATTTGAAGCAGTCAACATTTAAAATGCAAGTTTGAAACTAAGGTGCTATCGGAAACTAAATATATCTCGACACAAAAAATCTGGTGTGACCAGCACGGTGCACAACTTTCTCTTACCGAAGGGTAAGAGAAAGTTGTGTGCTGTGCGCCACTCACACCAGATTTTTTGAGTTCTAAAAGAGAAAAATTCTTAATAAAATGAATTAATAATCTCCCAACCTTTTGGCTAATATCTAATTTGCAATTCAAACATTAAGAGAAAAAAAAAAATCACTTATAAAAAAAAAGAACGCTCTCTCTCTCTCTCTCTCTCCTTTTATAATTTAAAATATATGTAAATGGAGAAAGTTTATCATAAAATTTTAATTTAGCTTATTAACTTAATAACCTCATTTTTGTTTTACATCTTTGATGATGTTCAAGTTTAGAGAGAGAGAAAAAAAAAAAATTATGCAAATCAGAAATAAATCATCACATATTTTTTTTTTTTTATAATTTGTAATTAAGAAGAAAAAAAAACGAAGATGTATTGCCCCAAAGAGTGACAGGGTAACAAAATTAATGAATAAGGGCTCTAATAATATTAATCTCTTCGCCGCCAATAGATCTTTGAATTTGAATTTAAAAACAACAACAACAATGTTAGCCTGTAACACTTTCCCGATGTTGAAATTTACACCGTATTATTTATTTATAAATTACTAGCCGTGCCGCCCGCCTGCGGCGAACCCTCGCCTTTTTTTCTTAATTATGAAAAAAAAATTATTACTGCCCTCAGGGTTTGGTGTAGAGGTTAGCTCGTATACCAAAAGTCGCTGGTTCGGACCCCAGGCAGTCTGATGATTTTATTTAAGCCATTTGGATACCAAATGGCTTAAATAAGAATGCCTGGACCCCTAATATGTATATTAATCTCTATAACGGATATCGTAAAAGTCTTAAATGGTCTAAGATGCCGAAAAGACTCTGTGTGTATGTGTGTATGAATGTGAGTGTGAATGATAAAAAAGTGTGAATTAAAAAAAAAAAAAATATTATCATTCCATTCCAATTCAGTGCCTGCTTGATGATTTGTTTACATTCATGGAATACACAAATGAAAAGAATACATAAATATTTCTCTATATAGCCAAGGTCTTTAAAATACAAAGGTTGGCCAGAAACTAGTAAATAAACAATTTTCCGGTCACAGTTTTTGATTGGTCCACGTCATGAAGCTCCTCCTTGCTTGTATTTTTCTATGTAGCAGCATTGTTGACTGCCTTTAACCTAATTCACATTCATTTTGTTTTGTTTGCAAATTTTATAGTTTCTCACTAAACTAATTTAGACCCAAGTATTTATTCTGCTTTATTTATAATATACCGTATATAAATA
Organism: Euborellia annulipes; assembly: GCA_023213315.1. NCBI lineage: Eukaryota > Metazoa > Arthropoda > Insecta > Dermaptera > Anisolabididae > Euborellia > Euborellia annulipes. The sequence goes on along the minus strand of JAKCPI010018679.1, from coordinate 41,628 downwards.
TTTATAAATGGTTTGTTCCGAAAGATCTTTTACAAAAAGAGGAGCTCCATGACGTCACTCCCTTGGAATGAAAAAAATGTAAACAAACCGAGTTTGACCCCCCCCCTGTATATAGCCTATTTCTTATTGAAGAAATCGCAACTAATAAATCAAAATTCCAACGGGAAGTTGCCTAAATAGAGCGTGACAGACAGACAGGTAGACGGACATTAGCGAATTATATATATATAAATTATGAATAGCAGATCAGAATTAAAGTTTTTATCTTCCTTAAAAAAAAGGGGGGAGGGGGGACAAATAAGTTTCGGAATTTGTGCACGTTTTTTTTTTTTTTTAAACATTCTTACTTTTTTTATGAAATATGTCCTAAAAAAATTTATATTTAATGTTAATTGCACATTTGACAAGAAAAATTATATAGAATCCAATGTAAACAAAAAACTTTATTGTTAATTTTGGTCTTTGACACACCATTGCATAACAGGGTCCATTTAAGCTATTTGGTATCCAAATGGCTTGTGCAGGTGTTAATGTTGGAAGGAATTTGTTTCACAAATGCATTTGTTTATATTTACATGTTTTTTTAATGACACCTGTATGATGTTTTGATTTTTCTTTCCAAAATTAACGAAAAATGTCTTTTTCTTCGTTGATTTTTTCAAAAACTATTCAGTTTTCGGAAAAATATCAAAGAATAAAAACTTTATAAAATTGAGTATTTTATCATAATATAACAAAGAAATTGAAAATTTCGAAATTTCTGAAAAAACTTTTTAAGTAAAGTACTACTTCCAAGTGACGTATTTACTCCAAAAGTTGATAGAAATCTACAATTTTAGTGTAAGGAGCATTTACCAAATTTCATCGATCTAGCTGCTTTGGTTTTTAAGCAATCGTGTTCACACACACACACACACAGACGTAATTCCAAAAGAATATACGAGAAAGCCTCGGGGAAGTCATTCCCCATATTTTTTTTACCAATATGTTTTCTCCGAGCCGCCACTGCTTATAATTATTCCATAAAATCTATCCTAAAACCCTAAAGATAATAGAAATACGCCACTGATTTGTTTTATAGTAATTTTTAATAATTTGTTAACGTTTTTATAAACGCATCAGAGGCGGCGTTCTTCACCTTTTAAGACAATTAAATAAACACACATTTTGATTAATTAGTTTAAGAAAACAGGTATACAAAAAAAAAAAAAAAAAGTTTTACATAAGAATCAACAATTTCCTCAAATAGAGAAAATGCCACCGTAGTTGCTGAAAAAAAAGAAAAAAATATGGGGATTGACTTCCCCGAGACTTTCTCGTATATTCTTTTGGAATTACGTCTGGGTGTGTGTGTGTGAACACGATTGCTTAAAAACCAAAGCAGCTAGATCGATGAAATTTGGTATATGCTCCTTACACTAAAATTGTAGATTTCTATCAACTTTTGGAGTAAATAACTTATTACGTCACTTGGAAGTAGTACTTTACTTAAAAAGTTTTTTCAAAAATTTTGAAATTTTCAATTTTTTTGTTATATTATGATAAAATACTCTATTTTAAAAAGCTTTTATTCTTTGACATTTTTACAAAAACTGAATAGTTTTTGAAATAATCACAGAAGAAATAGAAAATATTCGTTAATTTTGATAAAAAATCAAAACAAAGTCATACAGGCAGGGATGGGCGTTAATCAGTTACATGTATTTGAAATACAAGATACCAAATACAATATTAATTGGTATCTTGTAACTCGTTACAGCATAGGCAAAGTAATTGCTATCTTGTATTTCGTTACATTTTTTTAGTAATTGGTATCTGAAATTCGAGATACCAAATACTTTTTTTTTTTTTTTTAAACATTCACACTTTTTTCTCATTCACACTCACACTCACACACACATTCACACTGTCTTTTCGGCAGCTCAGGCCATATAAGACATTTACGATATCCGTTATTTATGAATTTATATATATAGGGGTCCAGGCATTTTTATTTAAGCCATCTGGTATCCAAATGGCTTAAATAAAATCATCGGACTGCCTGGGGTCCGAACCCGCGACGTTTGGTATATGAGGTTAGCACGCTAACCTCTACACCACGCCCCGTGGACTCTTTTTTTTTTTTTTTTTTTAATTTGCCGCCGTATAAAAAGTCTTGCAGAGGGAGCTGAAATCTTTTTAATTTATTTAATATTACTGTATGTAATCGTCGTGTGGGTTCTCTGCTCTGAATCTTAGTAAAAACCAGTAACGAGAAGTCAATCAATCCGCCAAATTTTCACTCTTCGTTAAAAAACTTTTTTGCTTTCTTCTTTCAACCAGCTCTCAACGACTAAATCTTTGTTCTTCTGCCCCAGTTGAAAGATTGTTTTCATTTGCGGGTTTATTCATTCTCCAACAAGGTCCACACTGCAACATATTTTTCATTTTGTTTCCCTAATTCAAATCTTATTTCATTAAAATGTCTCTTTATTGGTCTCCCGCGTTTAGACATTTTTATGTATATATGAATTTCTAGGCTGTTTCTAGAAATGACAGATCACTGATCTGAGATGAGAGCCAAACTCGGAGGTCCCCGATGTTAAAGGTCGTGATTGGCGACCGAAACGTCAGCAATAGAATTAAATTAAATAGAATTTAAATAAAATATTTTTATTTAATCTCCTGGCTTTAATTGACCGATACGAGTAAGTATCGATACTTTTCAATCGATAACGAGTAGGTACTCGATACTTTGCGACCGGATACCTCAGTGGTATCGTTTCATCCCTACGCATTCTGTACTTGTTTGCCAGAATATAAATACAAATCAAATTTTTAAGTATTAATTTTTAAAATTTTACATCAAAAATACATTTTTTTCGAAAAAAAGTATTTTTTTCAAATCTCAGGAGGGTAATTACCCCCCTTTACCTCCCCCCTTGTATCAGCCCTTGGTTATAATCTACCTAAATGATAGTCTAATTCCCAGGTAGAAATTTATCTTAGTCGGACAAGTTATTAGCTTAGAATTAGCTTTATTTAAGCTTAGAGTCTAAGATAGTTTTTTTTAAGCTTATTTCTAGCTTATTATTAGCTTATTATTAGCTTATTATTAGCTTATTATTAGCTTGTTATTAGCTTATTATTAGCTTGTTATTAGCTAGTTTCCTTAGGTTGCTGCTATCTTATTTCTAGCTTATTATTAGCTTGTTTTTAGCTTATTATTAGCTTGTTTTTAGCTAGTTTTCTAAGCTAATTTCAAGGTTCGTTTTTATCTTGGATATCTAGCTTAAAGCAACCTTGCATTCCATTGATACTATAAGGTTGTATTGTATTCGAATAAGTAATTACTTTTATCTTAAGGTACTGACCAGGGCCGCAGGCAAACCCCCCCCCCCCCCCCCCCCCCCTCCATAGCACCTGCTCTTCTATCAAATGTATATAAAAAAAATTTTTAATTTGAGAAAAATCATTTTGAATAATTATTCTTAATAAATATAAATTTGGCAGAGTATCAGTATATGAAATAAAATTTAAATAATAAATTTTTTAATTACTTAGAATGAGTGTAAATAGTAATCTAATATTATTCTTGAATTTTAACTCTTTTATTTATAATTTTAAAAAAAGACCCCCTGCCTACCTGGAAAAACCCAAAAAGGAAGCATTTGTAAACAAAAGAATTTACAGTTAGAGTGGACACAGGCAGCTTTGGTCAGGTTAGTCTACTCTAAACTTTAGGCCTGATAGGATCGTGAATTTTTTTTTTAGAATTTAAATTTGTGTTTTAAAAATTCGGAGGGGTGCAAACTAATTTTTTAAATATTTCTTTTGCCCCCCCCCCCCTGAAAGACGCTATTCATCATTTATGTAAGTATATTTATTACATATAAAATAAATAAGAAATAAGCTTAAATGATTAAATATTTTTTTTTAGATTTTTAGGTCCAGTGCTAAGTGCTTGGTTTCATAAAGAATATAACATGGTGATTTATTAACTGCATGTTTTAAAAATAAATATATATTGATAAATTATGTGATTTCTCATTTTTTGTAAAAAGTGGACTTACACCACTTTCAAAATAAATGGTCCATATATATGTATTTTATATCTTTTGTTTGTGTTGGAAAAATATTTTAAATAAAAATTTTATTTTTGCAAATACTTTTTTTTAACTCAAAATACCATACCTTGCCCTTAGCTAGTTTTGTTAGCTAATTCCAAGCTTATTTTAAGCTAACAAAGCAACCTTGCCCTTAGCTAGTTTTGTTAGCTAATTTTAAGCTTATTTTAAGCTAATTTCAAGCTTATTTTAAGCTAACAAAACAACCTTGCCCTTAGCTAGTTTTGTTAGCTAATTTTAAGCTAATTTCAAGCTTATTTTAAGCTAACAAAACAACCTTATTTTTAGCTAGTTTTTTTAGCTAGTTTTAAGCTAATTCGGTAAGCTTGCTGCTAGCTATGCAAAGCGTTACAAAATAAGCTTAAACTAAGCTAATTTAGTTAGCTAATTTTAAGCTTAAACTTAGAAAATTAGCTTAATATTAGCTAGTTTTAAGGTTGAATTTCTACCTGGGTTTAAGAAACATTTAATATCAAATTTCTAAGTTTATTTAACACAAATACAAATCATTTAAATCAATTTGAATCAATAGAGGATATAAAATAGACATGGGTCGATACGCGATTTTGCTGTACCAGGTACTCGCTGTTACAGGTACTTGTTCGTACCCGATATTTTTACCAGATATTTTTGTACCCGATACAGATTTCACTCAGCAACGCTAACTTCACATAAATACAAGTAACAGATTCGATACGTAGTAGTAGTAGTAATTTTCTTGGTCTCCAACCGTTGGTAATTTAGCCACAAATCTGATTTGATACTTCGATCATTGTGAAGCTATCAATAAGAACTTGCTTAACTTGAAAAAAGAATAAACATGAAACTATTAAAATATACTTTAGTAATATACAAGGTGTACTTTTATTTTAAAAATTGTATTTATAATTTAAAAAAATAATTTTTCAAAGTCAAATAAATAAAGAGTACCCCAAATGAAATGTCATTTAACTAGAGACTAAATTAACATTTTTCAAAGATTTTTTCCCCTGTATTTATAAATATTCTTGACTTGAAAAATCAAAAACTCATAATTATTCATTACTAAAGAGTTTTCCAAACTGACTGAACTGACATTTTAATATCTCCAAATTTAAAATGTCATGTTATATACTGCACTAGAAAAATAATTAACAAATTTCTTTACTAGCGAAAGAAATTTAATTTATTGAAGTTCATTATGTTTTTAAATTCACAGTTACTTGTATTTTTACTTTTTTAATTAATGTTTTTAAATAAAAAAGTTTCAAAGTAAAAAAACAACTTATTTATTAAAAAAAATTTTTTTTTTTTTTATTTCTCCTCTCTTTCTTAAATTAAAGAAAAGAGAAATAATATATTAGTAATAATTAGATTTGTATTTAATTATTATAGGGCCTAGTGAGAAAAGTAGAGTGAAAAATGTAAAAATGATTCGGAATGACGTTCGAAAAGCGCGCCAGAGCTAGGGAATTTGCCCTGTCAGGAGAGAAGAGACGGGGCGGGGCGTCGCGAGTTGAGGGTCGCAAGAGAGAAGGAATGAGAGAACAGCCGAAACGAAAACTGTATCGGGTAAAGACGCTCTAAAGTGAAAAGAAAGTATTTGATCAATGCGCAAGCGCGAGAAACCCAGTACGAGTCTAGTGGAGTGTAGACATGGGTGATACTGTATCAATCTGATATTTTGTATCAGGTATGAAAAAGTAACAGATAGTCATAATGGGTGCGAGCAAAAAATATCAGGTATTTGAGTAACAGCTACTCAGGCACACTCCACTAGACTCGTACTGGGTTTCTCGCGCTTGCGCATTGATCAAATACTTGCTTTTCACTTTAGAGCGTCTTTACCCGATACAGTTTTCGTTTCGCCTTTTCTCTCATTCCTTCTCTCTTGCGACCCTCAACTCGCGATGCCCAGCCCCTGTTTTTTTTTACTTTGAAACTTTTTTATTTAAAAACATTAATTAAAAAAGTAAAAAATACAAGTAACTGTGAATTTAAAAACATAATGAACTTCAATAAATTAAATTTCTTTCGCTAGTAAAGAAATTTGTTAATTATTTTTCTAGTGCAGTATATAACATGACATTTTAAATTTAGAGACATTAAAATGTCAGTTCAGTCAGTTTGGAAAACTCTTTAGTAATGAATAATTATGAGTTTTTGATTTTTCAAGTCAAGAATATTTATAAATACAGGGGAAAAAACTTTGAAAAATGTTAATTTAGTCTCTAGTAAAATGACATTTCATACTACGTATCGAATCTGTTACTTGTATTTATGTGAAGTTAGCGTTGCTGAGTGAAATCTGTATCGGGTACAAAAATATCTGGTAAAAATATCGGGTATGAACAAGTACCTGTAACAGCGAGTACCTGGTACAGCAAAATCGCGTATCGACCCATGTCTAGTGGAGTGTGCCTGAGTAGCTTTTACTCAAATACCTGATATTTTTTGCTCGCACCCATTATGATTATCTGTTACTTTTTCATACCTGATACAAAATATCAGATTGATACAGTATCACCCATGTCTAATATAAAATTTAATTGATAAAAGTGAGATTGAAAAACATAAATATCAACAGAGCTGACAAGTCTGTCTCTCTGAACATTAAGCCTACAGACTTGAATCTGACTCCTCAAGATTGGTGGATATTAATTTAAATTGTTTAAAGTGAGATTGAAAAAAATATATATTAACAGAGCGGACAAGTCAGTCTCTCTGAAACACTTTATGTCCACTCTGCCATCTAATGGATACTTTTGAAACTACAAACATGATTAGATAGATAGATTCGTTCTCTTATTCTATTTAAAATACAGAGTATTAAACATAGGAGGTTGTTCTATGCATTTGGAGGGGATCCAGGGAGGGGAATCCCGCTGTCTACTTAAATAAAGAAATGCACTTTAGAAAAGGTTAGAGAGATTATGTGATTTAAAGAAGATGCCATCCATCCTAACTAAATCTCCTTCCAACAATAACACGTGCGCAAATTCACAAAACTTCAATTCTGATCTGATATTCATAATCTATCTATATATATATAATTCGCTAATGTCCGTCTGTCTGTCTGTCACGCTCTATTTAGGCAACTTCCCGTTGGAATTTTGAAATGAAATTTTATATGCATAAAGAGGATCTTCTCGGGATTATAGAAAAATTATTTTCATCCCGAAATTCTTATAACTTTTTGAGTTATTAATTCTTAAAATTACGATTTCTCCCATAGGAAATATATAGAGAAATATTTATGTATTCTTTTCATTTGTGTATTCTATGAATGTAAACAAATCCTCAAGCAGGCACTGAATTGGAATGGAATGCTAGGGTCCGCCGCAGGCGGGCGTCGCGGCTAGTACTTATACATCTTCAATTTTAATATATCGGTGGAATGTCGACACAAAAGATCTGGTGTGACAAGCACAGAACACACAGGTAGCTCTATATTTTTTTTGGCATCTGAAGCCATTAAAATTCTGTCTAATTTTCTTTATAAATTGGTATGCAAAATAATTTAAATCGCTAATGGGAAGCGACTCTTAGGAGAAATGGTCTGTGTTCTCTTTTGGCCCTCTTGTTTTATCTATTCCTTCCAAGCGAGATAAGTAATTGGGAATCGATTCATTTCAAAAGGTTAAAATAGAATAATTATATAATTTTGAATGGATACAAAAATTTAATTTGTTTGATTAAAAAAAAAAAAAAAAAAAAAAAAAAAAAAAAACACTCAACATAATAATAATAAAATTGCGATTACGCAAAAGTTAACCTTTCATGAAAGGTATTTATTTATTTTTTATCACGTTTAATAATAATCATAATAAAATTAAACAATTAAAAAAAAAAAATAATAAAGAGAGGCGAGAAATAAAAAAAAAAAGCTATTCAATTGTCTTTTAGAGAAATCGTAATACAAAATGAATGCAACTAACTCTATAAGAAGTCGAATAATTCTGGTGTGGAAAATGCTGGCGTGACCAACCATGTCGAAATTTTTTAGTGAGGGAAGATCCATTAGAGTATCCAGGTTGGGGTGAAAGGGGGCACTTGCCCCCCCCCCCTGCTCCGCCCAAGGCGGATCAAGCCTTTGGAGTCCCTCGATACCAACGGCTTTTTACCTAAATCTCCGGGTTTGTTTGTATTTCACAAAAATCAGAAATACGGAGAAAAATTAGAAATGCTCGAACGAAAAACGGCACCCCAGTTGAGCTTTGCCCCTCCCTCCTACTACTATTATCTATAAATTATCTAAAAAAATAAAATAAAATCCAGCTGCGAATATCTGTGAAACGAGATTTTTTTGCAGTTTTTTGTAAAAAAAGAAAATACGAAATATTATTTTAGCGTAACTAAAAAAGGTATAAATAATTTTTTCGTGCGCTTGGATAATTGTTTAAACTTCTCTTAAAAGTATATAATATAGGCCCTATATACTGGTATACATGTATACTGTAAATATGGTTATTTAGAATTTACATGCAAACAATTTTACTTTCTCGTACCCTATATATGAAATATATAGAGAGAGAAAGTATTGCGATCATGTCAAAAATTCGATGTCCAGATTTTGATGGATATACATGTTTTGAGGTCCCCTGAGTCCAAAAAAGTGGGTCCCGCAAATTGGTCTGTGTGTGTGTGTGTGTGTCTGTGTGTGTATGTGTGTGTGTGTGTGTGTGTGTGTGTGTCTGTGTGTGTGGACAGATTTTTAGCATGAAGGAGTTGAGCTACCGGAATGAAATTTTATATTTAACTTAGGTACCTTTGAAGAATCTCAAAATAAGCTTTTGAACAAAATCGACCAAAGAGTACTAGTACTTTACTGATGTACTTTTTCAGTTTTTTTCGATTTTCTCTAAATTTGCTCCAACGATTTTTTTTTAAATTCAAAAAATCAATTGTTTTTTAGATTCTCTATAAAATGTATATTCTCATTTTGTCATTGAAATCTTCTGAAGACCACTTTACTCTTGTACTCCATAGAAAAGATAGGAGAAATGGTTGCCATGGTAACAAAATATAAATATTTTCCCATACTTATAAATTTTACATCTGAATTCAAATGTTCCATACTGTCGGAAACTAAATATATGTCGACACAAAAAATCTGGTGTGACAAGCCCAGAACACAACTTTCGATTACCGAAGGTAAGAGAAAGTTGTGTGCTGTGCGCCAGTCACACCAGATTTTTTCTATTTTTTTATTAAAATTATATTTCTTTTACTTGCACTATATGGTTGTAATTTTATTTAATAAGTATTTATTTAGAATAATATAAAATTTTAAAAAAAATCAAGCCCTTGGGGGGGGGGGGGGCAAATGCCCCTGCCCCATCAAATGACGCATTAGTTCTGAATAACCCTATTGAACAAATTTTATCAAAAACTAATAATTATTCTTCACATTGTAAGCATTTTTACTTTTGATTAGGCCATATTGGTTCCGCCATTTTGAATTTTCTATTTTTGACATCGGATCCGTAATCAGCGACCCCAAAAACCCCCCAGTAACAAATTTCAGATCGATTTATTAAGATTTCGAATTTTGGCCAGCTTTTTCGGATTCTGACCCACTATGCGCCGCTGGGAAGATATATAGAGAGAAAGTATTAGATTCATGTCTTTAAAATATATATTCTCATTTTGCCCTTGAAATCTTCTCAAGAGCACTTTACACTTGTACTTCATAGGAAAGATAGGAGAAATGGTTGCCATGGTAACAGAATATAAATATTTTCCCTGTTTATAAATTTTATATCTTCAATTATAATATATCGGAGCGCCCTCGGGGCATGGCGTAGAGGTTAGCGTGCTAACCTCATATACCAAACGTCGCGGGTTCGGACCCCAGGCAGTCCGATGATTTTATTTAAGCCAATTGGATACCAAGGGCCGATAGTATAAAGCTAGTTCAAAGTTTGAACCTCGGTCAACAGGCGATTTGACCGAGAATTGCGTAGTATAAAACTTGACCGCCAGTCAAATCAGCTTTGACCGAGGTTCAACTTGACCGGCCGAATTCGGCCAGTCAAATTTTTGACCGGAGTTCAAATAGCCAATTTTGACAGCTGGCCATATGTGATCACGTATTTTTAAATACATAACCTAAAACATTATTCAAAAATATAAATACCAAACAAAGTAAAAATACAGTTTATTATAAAATTGACAATATATTTTAATTTAAAGTATAAATAATAGTTAGTAATGTTGGTAAAATTTTAAAATTATATAAATATTCACAAAATAATAATAATAAATTTTATATTAATAATAAGGGAATAAATATTAATAAATAAAAAATAATATTATTATATATATTATTTATTTTTTAGCAAAAAGCTTTAGTCCTCAGGCCTTTTTCTATTTTTTTTTTTTTTTTTTTTTTCTTTTAAATAGAATAGTTAGTCGAATATAATAATATATTTGTAATCGTGTCTATTATTATTATGTTTGATATGATTGCTTGATTGTGAGGAGACGACAAATCAGATTTGACGGAATATATATTATAATTACGGAATATATATTATAATTATAAACTATTAATATAATTGATAGATAATAGGCTAGAATTGAGGTGGCTAAACGTGTTTTTTGACAGCAATCTACTAAAAAAAATTCACTCAAATGAGAAAGATGCCAAAATAAAATAATACCATTTTTTTTGTATTATATTTGTAAATTGTTTTTTTGTTGAAATTAAAAAAAAAAAATATTACAATATTTTTGCGTTCTCTGGAAATTTTTGTTGCTCCATATATAACTAATTTTTAATCAAGACCCCCCCCCCCCCCCTGGTCATTGGTGTTTCGATTTATTTATTTATTTATATTTTTATATGCCCCTTTACTGATGTTTAAATTTGGCCATCTTGGCAATAATTTTAAAACAGCAAGCTGACAGCAACTCAAAAATCATAAAAATACATTCAAAATAAATATGAAGTTAGCAACAGGCCAGTTTGTCAATGGTATGAGCTTCGGTCATGGGACCGGAGTTCATTTTTTTTATACTACGGAACTAGATTTGACTGCGGTCAAATGTTGACCGAGGTTCCCTTGACCGGCGTTCAAAAGTTGACTTGACCGAGCGTTATACTATCGGCCCCAAATGGCTTAAATAAGAATGCCTGGACCCCTATAAGTATATTTATCAATAACGGTTATCGTCTAAAGTCTTAAATGGCCTGAGTTGCCGAAAAGACTGTGTGAATGTGTGTGTGAGTGTGAGTGTGAATGAGAAAAAGTGTGAATGTTTTTAAAAAAAAAAAAAATATATCGGAGCCCTCGGGATTGGTGTAAGGGTTAGCGTGATGGTCTTCTATACAAGGATCGCGGGTTCGGATCCCAGGCATTCCGATGATTTTATTTAAGCCATTTGGATACATGCTATTGGCTGGGTGCGAAGTAGGTGGTGGGGGAACCACGAATCGCTCGCAGCGCGCTCCATGGCCAAACAAATAACTTTCGAAGGACCAACTGTCACTAATTATTATTGAAATTTACGTATTATTACGCATTATTAAGCAAAAATAATCAAATATGGGTCGCGAAACCTGTTGCGTAGCAGAATTGAAATATTTTTTTATCACTCATGGCGAGGAAAGCTATTATACAATATAAAAAAATAATCAATATAAACCCCGGCAAGTCCCAAGGTGCCCCTGCATATGAGATTACAAAAAGAATAAACAACTTTTAAAGTCAAAGGGATTTAAATACCAATAAGCACTAAATCAAAGAGATGTAGATTATACATATCTATATATAAAGTTAACAAACAATTATACTATCAATCAAAAGACAAAACAAAGGTGTAATTTTTTATTTATTTATTTTTTTTAAGAAATCGTTAAGATTAATATTTTACTTGAATCCTATACTGTACGTATTTATTATGCTTTTTATCAAATTAAAATAATATAAATGTCTTGTTTATTGTTTAACCTTAATTATTTTTCGTAGAAAAAAAAAAAAAAAAAAATTACCTAACATAAATCATTGTTTGATACTAATAATAATTTATAAATGTAATAAGAGATTTTCATTGATTGAGAACTAATTTTACTTTCTCTTACCTCTTTATATATAATATATAGTGAGAAAGTATTGGACAGTTTTTTTTTTCGAATTTCTCAAAATCGGCTCCAACGATTTTGATTAAAATTCATTAATCAAATATTTTTTAAATGCTCTTTATATCAGTAAAATTTTTCGTGAAAATTGTTTGTAGTACAGATTTTTCAAATTCATTCCAGCGGCCACAATTTTGAAGCTATCGATCTCAAATTTTTTTTTTTAAAGCTATTTAAAATATCTACAACTTATAGAAGCCCTTTTTTTGATTTTCGAAAAAATAAATTTGTTTTTTAGATTAATCGCATTAAATAAAAGATATTTCAAAAAAAGGAGCTCTATAAGTTGTAGATAATTAAATTAGTAATCATTGTGTTAAAAAAATAATTAATGATGTACGTTACGCCGGGGTTTGCTGGGATATACGTTACGCCACTTCATAAAATCATAGAATTGAAAATAGGTGGTAAACTGATAAAATTTTGCGAGTTTTTTTTAATAGTTTTACTTTTTCCCAAAAAATATAAAAAAATTTTTGCACAGGGCCCTAAAAATGCTATTTACGGCCCTGAATAAATTGATAATATTTAATGGGATAAACACTCTATTTTTGGTATGTCAGTATGTAGGTATATAACTTGTGAAGATGACACATCAAATTTATAATGAAAACCATATCACCTTCTAGATCAGCGTTTCCCAACCTTTTGAGGTCCACGGCACCCCAAAGGGGTGTTGGGAATAATATTACACACTAGCGGCACCCTTCATTTTTTCCCCTATCAAAATGAAATTTTTTCAGCCCTGGGGCAAATTTTTTTTCCCTTGCATGAAAATCATTTGACCTTTTTTTTTGGCAAAGCTTAATTTTTCCCGACCTACGGAAAGTTTTCTTCTCTTTATTTTTATTTATTTTTTTTATCTAAATATCTCGCGGCACCCCTTAGGCATTCTCGCGGCACCCTTGGGTGCCGGGGCACACCGGTTGGGAACCACTGTTCTAGATTTAATTTACCTAAATAAATTATTTATTAGAGATAGTAAGAGATCAAAAAAAAAAAAATATTTTTATTTAAACTTTCAAAAAAAAAAAAAAAATTAAAATTCTACTCATTAATTATTTATGCCATAAAAATTTGTCATAAAATTTATGAAAATAACCTAGATAGTAATTTTAAGCAATTGTTGCTAAATCCCCTCTGAGGTTTTTGGTCTACGGGAGGAAGTGAAAGAGAGAAGGTGACATCTGATCTCTTTAGAGTTGCAACCTCAAAACTTAACAGCAATCAATCGCCATGTCCTTTTTATTCTCTCTCTCTCTCTCTCACGTCCAAGATTAAAATCTATATAGAGTGCAAAAGAAGAACACATTTTCCAAAGGCTCTGTGTATTTTAAATGTTGATTGCTTGAAATAAACTATTATGATATTTGAATATTTTATACACAATAGAGAATTCTAAATAAATAGAAAATTTCATAAGAATTTGAAAAAATATTTTTAAGGTGCGCGTCTCGAAAAGTCGTTAGAAGACGATTCAGTAGCGAGTTACTCTAGGCGGCAAGAGATGGCGTTAGTTTTTCCCATAGGGATACAAGGGATTTATTCCATTTCATTTGAAAGATTCTAGTTAATTAATTAAGGGTAGAAAATTAATTATTTTTCAACACAAAGATTACTAATTTAATTATCTTTAAGTTATAGAGCGAATATTTTTAAAAATATATTTTATTTAATGCGATTAATCTAAGAAAAAAATTTATTTTTTCGAAAATCAAAAAAGAGGGCTTCTAGATATTTTAAATAGCTTTAATTTAAAGAAAATTTGAGGTCGATAGCTTCAAAATTGTGGCCGCAATCTCCCAAAATTAGCAACGCGAGACGCGCAACTTGAAAGTCTGTTTTGGCATCGAAGGCCATTCAGAAATAAATTATCGCATGAAACGGGATGCGAACCCGCGATCCTTGGTACAAATGACCAGCACGCTAACCACTACACCAAGGCCCGAGGGAGATTTTTTTATTTTAATTAGAAAGAAAAAAAAATCCCCATAAAAATCCGTCAAGTAGTTATATGTTTCAATTAGAGATTAAAATAATTAAATCTCACAATTCTTTTCCTATAATTAATCAATTATATTAAATTTTTTTTTTTTGTTATTTATTTATATAAAATAGCAATATGTTCTTATTTAAAGGTTGTAATTTCACGGTTTTTAACGAATTGTCTATGAGAGGAAAATAAAAGGACTGGGATTATTCGCCTGAGGGGAGTCATATTAATTTTCTTCTTAAATTACATCAATTTATTCTAATCTTTAATATCTAATAGATTTTCTTGTCCCCCCCCCCCCCCCTCTTCATATGATTAGAGGAATTTATCCGGTTGTTGTTGTTGTTGTTGTTGTAAGCAAAAGCCTAAGCCTATATTTATTTTCAATTCAATTACTGGTGTCGTTTTTAATATGAAATGAATATGACCTATTTTTCAATTAAAGTGATTAAGACAATCTAATGATTTGAATTGCAGTTAATGAACAAACAAGTGATTGACAAACCAGTTTTAATAAAAAAAAAAACCTTTTTTTTTCTTTCTTTTTTGCCGATTAATTATCTATATATTTTGTTTCTCTCTTCAGACAGTGCTGACACGTTGTGGTTACTCTGGGAATAATATTGAGATGGGTTCCCGTTTCCTTCCTCAGGAGGAATAGCTCTATTTGCGCCATGAGGGGGACCATATTTTGTATATATACAAAATTGCAGAGAGTTTGTCCGTATGCCTGTGATGCTCCTTTATTTGACCAGTTTTCCGTTGAAATTAAATTTTGCACTCTTATAGAAGAGAAATACTCGGGTCTACAAATCCCCAAATGGGGATTACGAAAAATTAAAATCCAATTAAAAAAAAAAATAATAAAAATTAGTTACAAAATGTGGATTATTATATTATTGTATTTTCTTTATTAATATTCAATCATTCAACAAATTAATTATATATAACTTTTTTAAAAAATCTTTATGTTCGCTACATATATGATTGAATATTTGATTGTATGCCTACATTGACAGCCTGCATGGTAATTTTAATTCCTCTGATTTACACTACGTCATAAGTTTAAAAATTGTTATTTGTTCATATACTTGTATATTAATTTTATTTAATATCCTAGGTATATTAAAATTAAACCACGAAAGTTTATGAGAAATGATTGAAAATTAATATTTTTTTTTACAATATATTGTAAAATTCCAAATATACTCTGTGTTGTTATAGCTCTGAAGATGGTCTTGACCAAGACTGAAACGTCAGCATAGAGGCCTTAATAAAAGAAATACTCATAGCTGCTATTCTTTTCTTTATACGATAAAAATTAGTATACGTTTCTTTTTTTTTCTTTGATTCTCATAGGAATATATAGATATCTATTTATAAAATACATAAAACAAATAATATTATTTTAACAAGTACAATGAAAATTTTTTATTAAGATAAGTAAGATGGTGTGTACAGTGAGTGACAATATTAAGCCCCACCCATGCGTTTTCTACTTGTGATTATTTCATTGTTTTTAAAAAAATATTCAATATTTTTTAATGGACACTTTCATGGTTCAAACCTAGAAAATTTAAACCATAAAGATTTTCATTTTACTTTTATAAAGACAATGAAAAATAATGGTCACAAGTAGAAAACGCATGGTTGGGGCTTAATATTGTCCCTCACTGTACATTTCTTAATAGGACGGATATATCGACCCTGTCATTTCCAACTAACGAATGTGAAAAATTTCGTTTTTCAGATTTGATATTTTTAAACCTTTCTCTGCTTGTGTCAGCCGGGAAATTATTTTAATTATTTAAACTTACCCTTTTGCAAAGGCGCTGGTTTTGCATTCTTTTGAAAAGTTGCGATTTTCACATTCAATAGTTGGACAAAGTAGCGTCGATGTAAATTTACAGGTAGGCTCCTATATTCATTGTCTGAAACGAAGTCTCTTAAAAATTGCCTCACATGATTAAGGAAAAGTGACGGACCCGAATAAGGGGATGAAGCCTTCTTGCCTAAATGTGTAAATTAACGAATAGTGGTAAGGGAATGCAAAATTCCTTCTCCAAGAATGAATCCGCTAACGTCTACACTGTGGGTCAAGACCTCTTCTAATCTATCTTAATGATGGTGTAATTTATTAAACATTTTATATGAATTATCTTATACATTTCTAAGTAAATTTAACACAAATACAAATCATTTTAATACAATTTAACATTTAAATAAAATAAAGACAAAAATGTCGAAATTATTTAAGAAAGAAAACGCTATATTATCAGTAATTTTTTATAAGTTAGCAAGGCAATAATTCCAAATATTTCGGAGACCTATTGGCACTCCTTCTTCAGTGGATTTCACCAGCAATTATTAATCATTTGATGATTTAATGATTAATAATTGCTGGTCGTATAACATGGTTGCTATCCAAGCGTTTTAATTGTAAGGGCCGTATGTGGTGAATGAGGTGAAATCCACTGAAGAAGGAGTGACGATAGGTCTCTGAAATATTTGGAATTATTGCCTTGCTAACTAATAAAAAATTGCTGAAAATATAGCGTTTTCTTTCTCAAATAAACCAACTTCAGCAACACCACTTATGGAGAATTTATTTATTTAACGATTCCTATGGGGCACCGCCCTTAGTTTGAATAATAAATAAATAAATAAATAACGCCAAATTCCAAATATTTTAAGATAATAGTTCCATTTCAGTTTTCCTTTATCTATTATTTTATTGTCAATTCTAATAAAAACAAAATTTTGAATTAATATCCAACAAAACATATCGAAATTATGTTGATTTGTCCCACATATTTTTCTTTATTTTATTTAAATTGTATTAAAATGATTTGTATTTGTGTTAAATTTACTTAGAAATACAAAAGAAATTTCATATTAAATGTTTCTTAGAGTATAATTATAGGTAGATTCCCGAGTAAAAATGTTTAAAAATGACAACACGCCCGCAGCAGGTCTGCATAGTGAACCTTGAGGGACACACAGGGATATACACGTCCACACCAGGGACACAAAAGGATACACACGCCCGCACCAGGGACACACAGTAGATCGAGAAATGTGTGGGCGTGTGTATCCCTGTATCCCTCAAGGTTTACGATGCAGATCTGCTGCGGGCGTGTGTATCCCTCGATCATTTTTAATCATTTTTACTTGGGTTAGAATAGGTCTTCTTAAGAAAAAACAAGTTTGGTTTTTTTTTTGACGCGCAATGTATAAACTACCCGCCGAAGAAGGGCTTTGCTGCTAGTAGACTTAATAAAAATATTTAGGTTTTGATTTATCTACTCTCTTACTTCTTGTGGATCTTATGCCCAAAAAAAAAAGAGAGATATTACGAATTCACAGAACGTTTCGAACGACAAGTCCAATTTTCGCCTAGAGGTGATTTGTGATTAGGTAATTGGCGACCAGCGAGCGGGGCCGGTCGGTCACCCTTTCAATGATATAACTCTACAGCGGGAATCTAGAGCAATCAGGAATTAAAAAATTATGCTAATGACCGACTGTTTAAAAGATTAATGAAGTCATTCATTCAAAGAGCGCGCGCGCGCGCGTGTGTGTGTGAAAGCACCCAATTTTCCTTTTTTTTCTTCATTTATTCCAATCAAATTAACGTCAAATTGCATAATTCAACCCACACATAAGATTCCTTACTGTTCATCAATTATCTATCTAAAAAAAATAACAAATTTATCCATAAATCTAAAGGAGAGTAGATTTTTTTGATTTTATAACGATTTAATGTTATATAATATTTAATTTGGAGAGATTGGTATTAAAACACATTAATTCGGGTTACACGTTATAATTAATAATCTCATTTTATTTGGAAATCAACGCACAGATATAACCGCCCACCTACTTGCTTTGATATCCTGTAAATTTACATTCAAAATGTCTCATGTTTGTATAAAATATTAAATAACCACGTGACGTGGATGGTCCAACCCTTTTAGAACGGTTGCTTTTTCGGAGCAACGCCAATGCCTCATTTATGCATAAATTATAATAATTTGTTTTGTATATGTCGTTACTATACTGTGCGTCAAAAAAAAAAAAACACGTAACATTTTGTTTCTTCTTCATAAGATCTATTCTAATCTACCTTAATGATACTCTAATTGAAGAAACATTTAATATGAAATATCTTATACATTTCTAAGTTAAATTTAACACAAATACAAATCATTTTAATCAATTTAATACAATTTAAATAAAATAAAGAAAAATATGTTGAATTGAATTCAATTTGAGGGACAAATCAACATAATCTCGATATGTTTTGATGGATATTAATTACAAATGTTGTTTTTATAACAATTTCCAATAAAATAGACAGAGAAAAATTGAAATGGAAAGATTATTTTAAAATTTTACGTTAATAAAAAAAATTTCGACATTTTTGTCTTTGTTTTATTTAAAGTGCAATTGTTTATTAAAATGATATGGATTTGTGTTAGATTTACTTAGAAATGTATAATAAGATATTTCATATCAAATGTTTAATAAATTATAGCATCAGATAAATTAGAATAGGTCTGATAGGTAGAACAGAATCTGTGATTTCATTTTTATTACTAATGTGTTAATATTACTTTACAGTGGCGGATTAATGCAATTTTGTCGGGGGGGGGGGCGGTTTTTTTTTTTTTATTTAAGGACTTTGTCGGCATCTATGATCCTTTAGACCCATTTCCTATTTATTTAAATTGATTGGTAATTGAAATTAAAGAGCGGAAATCATAATTTCTTTAGGTAGTTAGGTAGTTTTTATAACTTTTTGAATTTCTTCTCGGGGGGCGCGATCGCTCTCCCCCCACCGGGAGCCCCCTTTAATCCGCCCCTTGTACTTTATTATTGTATTAATATCGCTTTGTTATTGTATTCTTATTGCTTTGTTATGTTTTTTTGTTTGTTTTTGTACCGGTATTGTATTTTTAGTGTTTTGATTTTGTATTACTTTTGTTTTCATATTGTTTTGTTTATAAGTATTTTTTGTTGATTTTTTATTTTGTTCGTTTTCACAATGCTTTTTTTTTATAATAAAAACATTCACACTTTTCACACTCACACACACATTCACACTCTTTTCGCAACTCAGCCATTTAAGATTTTAGACATAACCGTTGTAGAGAATATATTATATATATTGGGGGTTCAGGCATTTCTATTTAAGCCATCTGGTATCCAAATGGCTTAAATAAAATCATCGGACTGCCTGGGTCCAACCCGCGACGTTTGGTATAGGAGGTAGGCACGCTATCTACTACGCCACACCCGGGGGCGCCCAATGGCTTAAAAGGGTAAATTTTTTTTTTAAACGTTCACTCTTTTTTTCTCATTCACACTCACATTCACACAGTCTTTTCGGCAACTTAGGCCATTTAAGACTTTGACGATAACCGTTATTTATGATAATATCTATTGGGGGTCCAGGCATTTCTATTTAAGTCATTTGGTATCCAAATTACAAAGACGCAATGATTTTGGAAAAGATTATTTTTGAAAAAAAGTGCGTCTCAGAAAAAGTTTTAGAAATTTCGGGACCCGAGTATTTTTCCTGGATTCTCCATAACGTCCTTTATAAGACTGCAAAATTTAGTTTCAAAATTCCAACGGGAGTTGATCAAACAGAGCGTGACAGACAGACAGACGGACACTCCGCTATTATTATATATAGATTTAAATAAATTATACCGATGGCAACCGAGGGACGTTTATTTCTCGTATCCATCTATCCGAGGCTTTACCTAACATTTTCTTACAAAAGAACATCGCAGCTGATCGAAAAGCCTAAAAATATTATTTTAATTATTGACATAATTGCCAAATATTGACGAGAGACATGTAATTCCATCAACTTGAAAGATCACAATTAAAAGATAAAAAAAAATAATAATTATTATAATATTATTATTAAAATCTCACGGTCCATTTACGTTATTTCCTGTTAGGATTTCATTAGAACAAGGTCAGGGGTGAAATGGGTCCTTTCTAAAAATTCTATTCTTCAAGATTAATATCAGTATATATATATTGTTTATAAAATATATTTGAATTTAGCCTATTTACTTACGTCCTTGATAAATAAATGACTGTTTCTAATAATTGAACTTACATCCTTAGGGTCTCTTTCAAAAAAATTAATATTGCACATAAAAATCCTTGGCTTGTCCATATACAATTAATCATCGTGTATTTTTGATAAGGGGGGGGGGGGACGGGACGGGATCTCTCCCTCCTAGGAAATTATGAAACATTGAAAAGGTGACATAACGAACGAATGCCTTACAAACACCTCTCTCTATTATTTAACATTAAAATTTGAATACTTATTAAACAGTAGGCCTATATGGACCCATAAACATAGGCATAGCCAGAAATTTTCAATGGGGGGGGCTCAGGATGATTTCTCCCCCTCCCCCCAACTAATAGGGCAGTTTAAGGCGTCTAATGAAATATATGGCTGGCCTATTCGCCCTCGGATTGGCTCGGGCCCGCCCTTTATTAATTAAGTGCCTCAATATTTCATTCAACTCGTTTCAGGCAATAAATAATGCAACCCTCACATCTTTAAGAATTTAAGATATATCCTATAATAGCTGCGTTTCTGTCTGTTTGTTTGTTTCTCTAAATTTAATTATATAATAATTTTTATTATTTTTCATTTGAGGGATTTAATCAATTTTAATAGGCTTTAATTTTTTAAAAAGCAAGACAAAAATGAATTCTTTTCAAAGGGAAAATTAGCCCTCGGGGCATGGCGTAGAGGTTAGCGTGCTAACCTCGTATACCAAACGTCGCGGGTTCGGACCCCAGGCAGTCCGAGGATTTTATTTAAGCCATTTGGATACCAAACGGGCCCACAATATATATATTAATTACAACGGTTATCATCAAAGTCTTATATGGCCTAAGTTGCCGAAAAGACTGTGTGAATGTGTGTGTGAGTGTGAGTGTGAATAAAAAAAAAAAGTGTGAATGTTTAAAAAAAAAAAAAAAAAAAAAAGAAAATTCTGAATTTTCTCGAATTTTTTTACTTTCCTTTAATAAAATTATTTTATTTTATTTTATTTTTTTTAACTAGAGAAAATTATTATATTTTTACTTTCTCTTACCCTATATATGAAATATATAGAGAGAGAAAGTATTCATTGTATTATAGAGCTTAGATATCTAGTCAAGGCTTGGGTTCAATGGGGGGGGGGGTTTGAACCCCCGAATCCCCCCCCCCCGTGGCTACGCCTATGAACATAGGTATAAAAAAAAATCAAAAGGCTTTTAACAAAAATTTTTTTTAAGAGATAGGTTAAATTAAAAATTGACATTTAGTTGACATTTTGAAATTTTGACTATGCTTCCTAGATGGGTTTAAAGTTTTAAATTTGAATCTTTTTAGCTTTTTTAAACTATAATTTATTAAATTGAAGGCTGTAAATAATTTAAAAAAAAAAAACTTTTGAAATTTTGCCTCTCCGACTCCGCCCTCTCTGAATTTCGCCAATCAGCGCTATCCCTGAGGCCTGATTGGTGGGTTCACACATATTACACCGGTTTTAGCGCTTTATATATAAGTATGATATATAAAAAAAATTCGATGTCGAGATGATCGATCTGTCTGTCTATCTGGGTTCAATTTAAAGCATGAAGGAATTGAGCTAGGAAGTTGCAATTTTATATTTAAGTTATGCACCCTTCTAGGGCGTGTAAATAAGCACAAATTTTTTCGCTCTTCTATCAGCATGTCGCGTTACATGTCATGACGTCAAGCCGTGACGTCACAAGTCTTGACGTCACCAACGACTCGCACCAGGTTTCTTGGCATATACTCTGAAACTACTGGTCCGATCGGCAAGTTTCACTTGCATCGTGGTTTTTATTATTTTACCTTTTTTTTTTTGAAATTTTTTTCCCCTGCGGAAAATTTTTTTGGAGACTAAATTTTTTTTCCGCACTTTTTCCGCTTTTGCAAATCATTTGACCTTTTTTTTTTTGCATGCGAATCTCATCCCATCTTTTCAGTCTCAGGTTTCGGCTACTTTTTGGCCGAAACCGAATATTCGGTCCGTTCCTAATTGCCATTGAAGTCTTCTAATGCACACTACCTTCTTGTACTTCATAGGAAAAATTAAAGAAATAGTTGACATTGTAATTGTAATTGTAATTATATATAAATTAGAGGTGGGCATTCCGTTCGCGAACGGGTCGTCGAAGTGAACGGGAGTGAACGGGTCGCGCTTTTAACCGTTCGCCGTTCACCGGTCCTCCGTTCACTTGCTTTATCCGTTCGTTTGGCGAACGGCCGTTCATCCGTTCACTTGTTTTGGCCTGTCTTCGGCAAACGGGCAGTCCTCCGTTCATTTTTTTTAGCTTTTCTTCCTTATTTTTTCAAGTTTGTTCGGGATTTATCGATAAAATTCGGGTGGCGGGCAATCAAAACTGACATTTGTCATTGAATTATTCATATCGTTGTTTTTTTAAACCTTATAGATTGTTTTTTTTTGTTGTTTTTGTTTAATTTTTTATCAAAATGCATAGAAGTAACTATTTTTTAACCCTTAAAGATGATATAAGGTATCGATATGTCCAAAAAATACAAATTATTGATTCCATAGCACACTTGATATTAATATTTTCCCATTTGTTAACACGATGGATATGGTAATTTTTTTTTAACGAACAGCTTAAAGCCTTAGAAAAGATTAGAACCTTAAAAATATTATTAAACCAAATTTTAACTTATTAAAAGGTATTAATATTTTTCATAAAACTTATTATATCTAATCGTTAATTTTTTTCTAAACATTATTTATATTCATTTTATTTCAGATTATTTTTATTAAGCCTGTGGGCTAGTAAATATCCAACTTGACATATTAAAATAAAATTAAATATTTTTTCAACACTAAAGTATGTAAATTAACCTGCTTCATGCCCCGGGCTTGCTGTAGTTGGTAGCGTGCCCACCTTCTATACCGAACCCGCGACGGGTTCTGACCCCAGGCAGTCGATGATTTTATTTAAGCCATTTGGATACCAAAAGGTTTAAATAGAAATGTCTGGACCCCAATATAGATAGATCCATAAATAACGGTTATTGGCAAGTCTTATATAGATAGCCTTATAAGTCTTATAAGTTGCCGAAAAAGACTGTGGGAATGAGAAAAAAGTGTGAATGTTAAAAAAAAAACCTTCGTCCTTAATGAGACGGGGGGAGGGGGGGGGTCAGAGACAGTGAAAAAAGAACGATGAACGGGTCGTTTCAGAGATCGAACGGCGAACGACCCGTTCTTCAAAAAGAACGATTTTGCCCATCTCTAATATAAATACACAATAAACAATAGTTTAAAAATTTTACATCTTGAATCGATCTGTCCTATACAATACATATTTGACCACCTTAAATTAAATTAATATAACTGAGATTGAAAAAAATATATATTAATACAGCGGACAAGTCAGTCTCTCTGAAACACTTTATGTCCACTCTGCCATCTATTGGATGCTATTGAAACTACAAACATGAATTGGCCAACAATAGATAGATTCGTTCTCTTATGCCGGGTTGCAAGAACACAGTTCTGTAAATATTTAAAAGTCTGTTAGTAAACATCCCTTTGGGCTTTAAAATTATAGCCAGTTGCTAAAGCAACTTTAAAGGAACCGTTAACTATTCCCTACTGTTAACATATATAGACAGGGGCGTATATAGAAATTTTTTTCGGGGGGGGGGTGATCTCAAAAAATTTTCTGCGAAATTTTTTTTTTTTTTTTTTTGCGGACACAAAATTTTTTTTTTTTCCCGTCCGTAAAAATATTTTACCTTTTTTTTTTTAGAGACGCAAAATTATTGCCATCCAAAATTTTTTTCATGTGCCCTCCGCGGGAACATTCCCTCTTTTGCGGAACCAAAAAATTTTCCACGGCCGTAAAAGTTTTCTACCTTTTTTTTTTTTTTTTTTTTTAGAAAAGCTAAATTTTGCTGCCCGTCGAACCTAAATTCCCGTGCTACGGGGCCGAGCAAACATACATTTCAAGGGGGGGCCCTCGGCCCCCCTTATATACGCCCCTGTATAAATAGATGTAAAAGGATTGGACCAGCGAAAATGAAAGATTTCTATGTAGTTGGCTATTTGACCGCAAGGGCGCATTGTCAAAGTGTATAATTTATTTATTTATTTTTTTTGTTTTTTTAAACACTCACACTTTTTTCTCATTCACTCTCACAGTCTTTTCGGCAACTTAAGCCATTTAAGACTTTTACGATAACCGTTATTTAATAATATATATTATTTGGGGGTCCAGGCATTCTTATTTAAGCCATTTGGTATCCAAATGGCTTAAATAAAATCATCGGACTGTCTGGGGTCCGAACCCGCGACTTTTGGTATACGAGGTTAGCACGCTAACCTCTACACCAAGCCCCGAGGGCTGTATAATTTATAATAGTACCAAAATTATAAAATAAATAAAAATAGTAATTATATTTGTATTGTTTAAATTTTAATTGTTAATATTAGGTTACAAAACAAAAATTGTTTAAATATTTAAATATCGTAAAATAAAAATAATAAATACGTTGGTTGCTCTGACTTTCAGATGTTATTGTATTTATTTGTAAAGAAAACAATCCACAGATACCATCTCATCCTACCTATCTAAATCTCCTTTCAACATTAACTCGTGCACAAATTCCCACAATGTCCATCTTCCCCCCCCCCCTTTTTTTTTTAAAAAAGATAAAAACTTTAATTCTGATCTGCTATTCATAATCTATATATATAATTCATTAATGTCCGTCCGTCTGTCTGTCACTCTCTATTTAGGCAACTTCCCGTTGGAATTTGGAAATGAAATTTTTTTATGCTTAAAGAGGATATTCTAGGGATTACAGAAAAATTGTTTTCATCCCGAAATTCCTATAACAGGTATTACCATGGTCAATGCTCTGCCGAATTAAAATCAATTATCCCACCCAATGCAACATATTCACGGAACACAAGAGAGGCATCTTCCCAGCATCCCTATGCTGTTCAGATCACGACTAACAGAACAAATCAATTTCATTCTTCCTTTGTCCCCATGACCTCCCGTGATTGGAACAAGCTCCCTGCGTCTATCTTCCCCAAAACCTACAATCTTCAGACTTTCAAGTCTAACCTCAACAGGCATCTTCTCAGTTCCCGCAGTTGAGTTTCCCCTTTATGCTTCTCCTTTTGTTTTTATTTTCTTCCTGGCTGCATGTGACTATTGGTCATTATAGGTCTTCGGACCTTATGCACCCATTCCAAAAAAAAAAAATAACTTTTTGAGTTATTAAAGTTACGATTTCTCCCATAGGAAATGATTAGAGAAATATTTATGTATTCTTTGCATTTGTGTATTCTATGAATGTAAACAAATCCTCAAGCAGGCACTGGATTGGAATGGTAGCAATAATTAATTATTTTCTTCTCATAATTAAGAAAAGGCGGAGCCCTCGGGGTATGGTGTAGAGGTTAGCGTACTAACCTCGTATACCAAACGTCGCGGGTTCGGACCCCGGGCAGTCCGATGATTTTATTTAAGCCATTTGGATACCAAATGGCTTAAATAAGAATGCCTGGACCCCTAATATGTGTATATTATCAATAACGGTTATCGTCAAAGTCTTAAATGGCCTAAGTTGCCGAAAAGACCGTGTGAATGTGTGTGTGAGTGTGAGTGTGAATGAGAAAAAAGTGTGAATGTTTTTTTTATAAAAAAAAAAAAAAGAAAAGGCGAGGGTCCGCCGCAGGCGGGCCCGAGCCAACTGAGAGAAGTTCAGGGGGGCGGCGCGTCTAGTATTTAATAATTTATTAAGCTGTAACAAAATTAAAGTAAATAATTTCACTAGTGCAAAATATCCCTTAAATTGCCACCTCCGAGTATCAGATATTTATCAAAAGTTGATAGGATTAAGAACATCACTTTAAAATGATGGGGAGAAGATGCGGAGGACTTTTTCGGCACAGCACACAACTTTTTTCTTCCTCTACTTACAAAAATAAAGGCTAATGTTTCGATCTTAGTTTAGGATCATCTTCATAGATGGTGTAAATACCCCATTCACCACAATTCGTTTGAAGCAAGATTTGGGAATTCTATTTATTTTTTCTTCAATATTAAGAGAAAGGAGAAACTCTTGGAATTTGAATAATACGAATTCAATTGAGTAATTTAAATTAGTTCATAGATAATAAAATTTTGTAATAACATATTTTTTTTTTTTTTTACTGATAATAAAATTTCATCATATATAAAAAATCTGGTGTGACTGGCGCACAGCACACAACTTTCTCTTACCTTCGGTAATCGAAAGTTGTGTTCTGTGCTTGTCACACCAGATTTTTTGTGTCGACATGTATTTAGTTTCCGACAGTATGGTACATTCGATTTTCAAGATGTAAAATTTATAAGTATGGGAAAATATTTATATTTTGTTACCATGGCAACCATTTCTCCTATCTTCCCTATGAAATACAAGAGTAAAGTGGTCTTCAGAAGATTTCAATCGCAAAATGAGAATATACATTTTAAAGAGCATCTAAAAAATAATTGATTTTTGAATTTTAAAAAAATCGTTGGAGCAAATTTTGAGAAAATCGAAAAAAACTGAAAAAGTACATCAGTAAAGTACTAGTACTCTTTGGCCGATTTTGATTAAAAGCTTATTTTTCCGGTCCCGGGGGATGTTTAACTTAAATATAAAATTTCAACCTCATAGCTCAATTCCTTCATGCTTAAAATTGAACACAGACACACCCACCCACACACACCCACCACACACCCACCCACCCACCCACAGACAGACCATGTCGCGAAAACCACTTTTTTGGATTCAGGGGACCTCAAAACGTGAAGATCCATCAAAATCTCGACATCGAATTTTTGACATGAAACCAATACTTTCTCTCTATATATATATTACATATATACATAGGTAAGAGAAAGTAAAAAGTGTT
Source organism: Euborellia annulipes (assembly GCA_023213315.1). Taxonomy (NCBI): domain Eukaryota; kingdom Metazoa; phylum Arthropoda; class Insecta; order Dermaptera; family Anisolabididae; genus Euborellia; species Euborellia annulipes. The sequence goes on along the minus strand of JAKCPI010018679.1, from coordinate 14,403 downwards.
AGTAAAAATTTCCTTCATTTGTTTGATTTATTTTACTTTCTCTTACCTATGTATATATGTAATATATATATAGAGAGAAAGTATTGGATTCATGTCAAAAATTCGATGTCGAGATTTTGATGGATCTTCACGTTTTGAGGTCCCCTGAATCCAAAAAAAGTGGTTTTCGCGACATGGTCTGTCTGTGGGTGGGTGGGTGTGTGGGGTGGGTGTGTGGGTGTGTGGGTGGGTGGGTGTGTGTTCAATTTTAAGCATGAAGGAATTGAGCTATGAGGTTGAAATTTTATATTTAAGTTAAACATCTCCCGGGACCGGAAAATAAGCTTTTAATCAAAATCGGCCAAAGAGTACTAGTACTTTACTGATGTACTTTTTCAGTTTTTTCGATTTTCTCAAAATTTGCTCCAACGATTTTTTTTAAAATTCAAAAATCAATTATTTTTTAGATGCTCTTTAAAATGTATATTCTCATTTTGCGATTGAAATCTTCTGAAGACCACTTTACTCTTGTATTTCATAGAAAAGATAGGAGAAATGGTTGCCATGGTAACAAAATATAAATATTTTCCCATACTTATAAATTTTACATCTTGAAAATCGAATGTACCGTACTGTCGGAAACTAAATACATGTCGACACAAAAAATCTGGTGTGACAAGCACAGAACACAACTTTCGATTACCGAAGGTAAGAGAAAGTTGTGTGCTGTGCGCCAGTCACACCAGATTTTTTCAATTGTATTCTGAACTAATAATACTGTATAATTCATTTATATTGATGTATCTCTTACCTTCGGTAATCGAAAGTTGTGTTCTGTGATTGTCACACCAGATTGTTTTTGTTTCCGCCGATATATTAGAATTCAAGATGTAAAATTTATAAGTATGTGAAAATATTTATATTTTTTTACCATGTCAACCATTTCTCCTATCCTCCCTATGAAGTACAAGAGTAAAGTGGTCTTCAGAATATTTCAATGACAAAATGAGAATATATATTTTAAAGAGCATCTAAAAAATAATTGATTTTTGAATTTTAATCAAAATCGTTGAAGCGAATTTTGAAAAATTGAAAAAAAAAAAAAAAAACTGAAAAAGTGCATTAGTAGTAAAGTACTAGAACCCTTTGGTCGATTATGCTCAAAAGCTTCGTGTAACGTCCCACAGGAGGGTGTTTAACTTGTATATAAAATTTCAAACTCAAAGCTCTTTTCGTTCTTGAGATATTTTGATCACAGACACAGACAGACAGACCATCTTACTAAAACCACTTTTACTTTCTCTTACCTATGTATATATGTAATATATATATAGAGAGAGAAAGTATTGGATTCATGTCAAAAATTCGATGTCGAGATTTTGATGGATCTTCACGTTTTGAGGTCCCCTGAATCCAAAAAAGTGGTTTTCGCGACATGGTCTGTCTGTGTGTGGGTGGGTGTGTGTGTGTGTTCAATTTTAAGCATGAAGGAAGGAATTGAGCTACGAGGTTGAAATTTTATATTTAAATTAAACACCCCCCGGGACCGGAAAAATAAGCTTTTAATTAAAATCGGCCAAAGAGTACTAGTACTTTACTGATGTACTTTTTCAGTTTTTTTCGATTTTCTCAAAATTTGCTCCAACGATTTTTTTTTTAAATTCAAAAATCAATTATTTTTTAGATGCTCTTTAAAATGTATATTCTCATTTTGCAATTGAAATCTTCTGAAGACCACTTTACTCTTGTATTTCATAGAAAAGATAGGAGAAATGGTTGCCATGGTAACAAAATATAAATATTTTCCCATACTTATAAATTTTACATCTTGAATGTACCGTACTGTCAGAAACTAAATACATGTCGACACAAAAAAATCTGGTGTGGCAAGCACAGAACACAACTTTCGATTACCGAAGGTAAGAGAAAGTTGTGTGCTGTGCGCCAGTCACACCAGATTTTTTCGATTCAGGGGACCTCAAAACATGTATATCCATCAAAATCTCGATATCGAATTTATGACATGAATCCAATGCTTTCTCTCTCTATATATATATTACATATATATAGAGGTAAGAGAAAGTAAGTGTTAATTTCTTCACTTCTTGTAATATGGATAATAGTTCTGAAGATGTGTTCGATCAATGAGAAATTGAATAAATTCTAGGCCTAATGAAAAGTGACATAAATTAAAGCTTTTCCCCAAAAGCGCCATTTTATAACCTCCGGTTGAAAAGAGAAAGAGAGAGAGAGAGAGAGAACTCACCCCAGCGCCAAATAGAGGCGTCCAGCAGACGACTTGACTGCATCTTAAGACGGACTAGACTCAATTGCACCCTTCTAATATGTATGCACATAATAGAGAATAGTGCAGCAAAAAAAAAAAGGCAATTAGATGATTAAACGGTGAAAGGTCTCAAGTAGAGTGAGTGAGTGAATGACCCGAGGGATGTGATGCAGGAGGAGGTGGAGGCGGAGGAGGCTGTCTGCTCCAGAGGGATCGCATCGGATGACTGCTGAGGCCAAAAGAAGAGAGGCCGAAGACCCTGTAGAGGCATCTTGATGATTGCGCGCGCATCCAGCAGCATCTAAACGAGAGGACCAAAACAAAAACAATTGTCTCCAGATTATTATTTTCTTTATATAATAATCAAGGATCCTACGGTGGCCTAACACGCAGGCGATAGCCTTCGGGCTACATAAATGTTTCCTCTCATGGGAGAAATCAACAATTAATAACTCAAATAGCGCGTTTCCTCTTAAGAAGACCTGTTCTAATCAGTGGCGGATCCAGAGGTGTTTCTCGGGGGGGGGGTAATCTGGAGTGACTGGTCGTACAGCACACATTTGTTTCTTAATTTCGGTAATTTAAAGGCGCATTCTGTACTTGTTTGCCAGAATATAAATGCAAAACAAATTTTTAAGTATTAATTTTAAAAATTTTACATCGAAAATACATTTTTTTTAACCCCTTAACCCCCCCCCCCCCATTGTATCCGCCCTTGGTTCTAACCTACTTAAATGATAGTCTAATTTAAGAAACATTTAATATCAAATTTCTAAGTTTATTTAACACAATTAAAATGTATTCTAAACAATCCAATCCATTAGAAGATATTAAATTTAATTGATAAAAGTGAGATTGAAAAACATAAATATTAACTTAGCGGACAAGTCAGTCTCTCTGAAACACTTTATGTCCACTCTGCCATCTAATGGATGCTATTGAAACTATAAACATGAATAGATAGATTGATTCGTTCTCTTATTCTATTTAAAATACAGAGTATTAAACATAGGAGGTTGTTCAATGCATTTGGAGGGGATCCAGGGAGGGGAATCCCGCTGTCTACTTAAATAAATAAATGCATTTGAGAAAATGATAGAGAGATTATGTGATTTAGAGAAGATGCCATCCATCCTAACTAAATCTCCTTCCAACATAACACGTGCACAAATTCACAAATCTTCAATTCTGATCTGATATTCATAATCTATCTATATATATATAATTCGCTAATGTCCATCTGTCTGTCTGTCACGCTCTATTTAGGCAACTTCCCGTTGGAATTTTGAAATGAAATTTTATATGCATATAGAGGACCCTCTCGGGATTACAGGAATATTAATTTCATCCCGAAATTCCTATAACTTTTTGAGTTATTAATTCTCAAATTTACGATTCCTCCCATAGGAAATGTATAGAGAAATATTTATGTACTCTTTTCATTTGTATATTCCATGAATGTAAACAAATCCTCAAGCACTGGATTGGAATGGAATAATAAAAATAATTTTCTTTTCAGCCCTCGGGGCTTGGTGGAGTAGGTAGCGTGCCTACCTCCTATACCAAACGTCGCGGGTTCGGACCCCAGGCAGTCCGATGATTTTATTTAACCCATTTGGATACCAAATGGTTTACATAAAAATGCCTGAGTGTATCTGAATGTGAATGTGGATGTGAATGGGAAAAAATGTAAGTGTTTAAAAATAAAAAAACTTCCTTTTATATAATTTTAGCCCTTTCGATTACTGCGGTCATTTAGGATTTTTAAATGAATTATATTTTATTGTGATAAGTTTTGATGGACTTTTCACATGCTGATTCCTCGCGATCACCCATCCGGAATTTCGCATAACCGCGACAATTGCGCGGACTGTTGCTCGTCTCCGAAGCCAGGCTTCCGGTCTAAGTTGCCGAAAATTACGGGGCCAGTCAATACGCTTCATCCTCCAGTTCAACTTCAACAGGCGATAGCTTCAAACCATAACGACGAACAAATCCAACAAACGAAAAATTGACGTTGAAGGCAAAGAAGACTCTGTACCACGTCTTGTCGGTATCTTAGACCTAATAGCTTGATAGATGTTTATCCTCACTTTATATTAACACTAGTCTTAAATTAGATATATTTATCATACGTTATTTTTATTATTACATATCAGAGCTTGAGATCCCTTAAGGTGTTACGCATGTTTTTCCCGCTAAGATGGCGTTGTGTGTCATAAAAGTATGCCCAAAAATCAAGTGATTCAAAAATTTGCCAAGAGATGTCAGAATGGTAGCTAATAATATTTAATGCATTTTCATTGATCTTTTAACAATAAATACTTTATAAATGTTATTATATATTATGTATCTTTTATAAAAGCATAAAAATATATAAATATAGGCCAGATATAGGCTAATACGCATATCGGCTGTTAGACTAGCCTGCCATCTATTGCAAGAATGCTGAACTAATTTGACAGTTGAATTTTAAATAAATCATCTAAGCTTATTTTAAAAATTTCTTAATTAATATGTGATTAATAATAACAATAAATTCATTTTTGAATTTAAAAAAAAAATTAAAGATTATTGGGACAGATTGTTTTTTTTGTATTTGCTTGATAACAAAAAAATTAATTACGATAATTTTTTAATAAGTCATTAAACAAATTATAGCTCGATGTCCCAATAATCTCTTATGAATTTAATTCATTTAAAAAAAAAAACCGCATTGAAAAATCCCTTATAATAGTCTAGTTTTTTTTTTTTAAGTACATTTAGACGTCGCTCCTGAACCTCCTTAAACAAAAATGAACGAAAACGTCTGATGAAAATGAATCACCGAAACCTCGGATTAACCGGCTAGGGTTTCAATCCCAACCAGGCCGGTTAAAAGGGATTTTTTTTTTTTTTAAACTCAATTCAAGAGATTCCAGACGCAAACACTAAAAGTAAATAAACACAAATGAGTTGGTTGTTCACGAATGCAATCGAATATCCAGACTGGTGGGGCAGGCGGCTTCCATACCGTCATTTATAACAAACTCCCGCTTACTTCCGAAAAGAAGAAAGAAAAGAATAATCATCGATCGATAAAAAAAAAAAATAATTGCATAATAAAAGCACACATGTACAGTGTAATTGTGTGTGTGTGTGTGTGTGGCACTTTCACGTGAAGCCTGAAGCGATATATATATATACGATATATTAAATTAATGACGTCTTGAGATCTAATTAGTTAGAAATCCACCCAAAAAATTTATTCTAATCAACTTCTTATGTTACCAAATAAGTTATGAAATAACTCCAAGGTGTAACTTACAGATGACTAGACAAGCCAGAGGTTTTACAATCTCATTGTCGTTAATGAAGCGAGGCGAGAGATGCTGGCTGCTCCTTTGCCGGATCTCTCTCTCTCTCTCTCGCTTATCGCATTCATTCATCTCCGGACCGATCAGAGTAAACGAATATTAAAGAGAAAGAAAATTGTAATTACAATACATAAATAATATTTATATTCATTGAAAGCCCCATAAAAATTCGTCATGTCGTTTTGGTAAATGCATTAAGTGAAATTAAATCTCTCAATTATTATTCTATAATTAATCATATATAATATTTTATTTTGATGGATCTTTATTATTATTTAATGAATAAAGTATTATTTTCTTATGTATATTTAATTTAAATTTAAATAATTTAATCTATATATATATATATAATAGCCATTAGATATATTTTATATATATATAACCCCCCACAAACCACCAAACCCCCCCCCCCCCCCCCCCCCCCCCCCCCCCCCCCCCCCCTCCCCACCCCCCCCCCCCCCCCCCCCCCCCCATAATAGCGGAGTGTCTGTCTGTCTGTCCAACTGTCACGCTATATTTGACCAATGCTCCATAATTTTGAATTGAAATTTTGCAGTCTTATAGAGGACGTTAGGGTTGCTCAGGGGTCCACATCTTGTGGGTACGTGGATGGCGACCACGAGCTACCCGAGCTGGGACTGACAGTCCTTCTGTTCTTTGTATGTCCTGTCTCTTCCTTCTATTTTATATTTTCAATAGGCGTCAGACCGTGCGACGGGCCGGCCCGTTCTATATCTTCCTGGTCTTAAAAAACCCCTTTCCCGCCGACTCCGCACCGCGGGATTAAAGCGTGGATAGTAGAAGAAGAAGATAGATGTTATGGAGAGTTCAGAAAAAATCCACAAATTCTCAAAGGGGGAAGCGCAAAAAAAAATTCCAAAAAGATAAATTTTTGCCCATTAGAAAGCATTGAGTTTTGTCTTATGAAAAATTAAAGTCAATTAAAATTAATTTAAATAATTAAATCTCTCAACCTGAAAAATAATATAATTAATTTTGATTGGAGACTTTGCAGCCAAGGAATTAAATAAAAAACTTTTATTTAATTAATTAACCGTCGACGTTAATCGTCCTGAGAAAGGTCGTGACTTGCCAGGACCGAAACGTCGACGGTTAATTAATTAAATAAAAAAGTTTTTTATTTAATTCCTTGGCTGTAAAGTCTCCTATACCCAATTCAAAGTCTACAGCCACTTCTCATCATTAATTTTTATTTTTTATTTTTAGGGGGCTCGCTGGTGTAGCGGGCTAGGATGTCGGCTTCTACAAAGAAGATCCCTGTTGTGCGGGATTTTTCATTAAATAAAAATACTTAATGCAAACAAATCCTCAAGCAGGCATTGGATCTCACCACAATGCGCAACTCTACGAGGAGAGGGAGTTGCTGTGACATCCCGTCCTGTGGAAGGGACGTAAAAAAAATTCCCTCTCAGTGATGCATTCTTCGAAAGGAGTCGGTGCTGAGGGAGTTCCTCCTCAACTAGGACATCCTAGAAGAGGCTGGATAAAAGGAACAAGAAATAAGGATTAGTTCACTAGCTAGAAACAAACGCAGGAGGAGGAGTTATAGATAGAAAATAATGTAACTTCACGGGGTGCCGGTAGATGGCTACAGGTTTGAGGTGTGTGTCTTCGTGCACAAAAGCACCTCAGTTAAATAAACGGGTAATTCCCGATAGGAATTTCAAATAATAATAATAATTTATTTTTATTTACTCTTTGTTTGTTATTGGAGATCTTTCTCGCAGAATTTTTTTTTTTTTTGTAGGCCATTAAGGATTGGTTGTTTGGGTTCCGCCTTAAAGGACCTTTTCTATCTTTCTATTTTTTTTGTTTGTTTCTTTCCCTTGGTGAAGGGTTAAGGCTGTCTACGCCACGAATCGTGATTTGAACATTTCAACGACGGCCCCCCCCTCCCCCTCCCCCTTCACCTCACGGAGATCATTTCTAGTTGATTCTGTATAAACAGCAGGTCAGGAGATTTGCACCTCTGACAAAAACGTCTCTATAAAATTAAATTATATTCGCCCTTGGATTTATTTGGCCTCACCTTATTTCAAAATCCTTTTTAAGAGTATTTATTTATTTATTTACAAAGACATCAATCATTTATTAAGCCTCGTTTTATGGTATTTGAGTAATTGAGTTGTTGAAAAACTCGTATTAATTTATTCATTTATAAGAGAAATTCATCTTTTAACAAAATTTTGATTTGTTTTTTTTTTTTTAAGTTACCGAAACGTTGTCTGAATGCTCCACAAAAAGCCCCCCCCCTCCCCCTCTCACGCAACAAACAATAAAATTGTTCTCTTACCTTGGCATTCAGTTCTAATTCTATTTGAATTAGAATTAAAAGAAAAGGAATAAAAATATCTCGGAGAAGGTTACAGGTGGATTATTTTATTTATTTTTTTTAATAATAAAAAAAAATAACATTGTGTGGTTTTATGAAACCACGATGCAAGTGAAACTTTTTTTTCGGATCGTAGGCGTTTAACTGAAAATTTTCAGAAAATTATTCAATTAAGGGTATTAAAATCGCGTTTTTAATCTTAACTTAATAATTGGAAAATGGGAAATCAATAGAGGCATGTTAAAAACTGAGAACAATATTTATTTAGCAATTGAAGATTTCAATCATTATTTTAAAAATTATATTTTATCAATTTAAAAATTGAATAATTAAATCTCACAATTATTTATTTCATATATATTAAATTTCAACTTTCCTATTTTTGTCGTCACAACTTGTGACGTCATAGCCTTTGACGTCACGGCTTGTAACGCGACATACTGAATTGAATTGAATTGAATTGCTTTTATTTTGCTCTGAGGCGATTTGCCTCCTAGAGCATCAAAATACAAAGAAAATAAACAAACAGTTATAAACAAATAATAATACAATAATTAAACTTTAGATTTGCCAGGTACGTTCCCTCTCTCATAGTACAGATTGCTCCTGTTGTTTTTTTAATAAATATGAATAGAATCTGTTTTTAAAAGAATTCAAGGACACTGCTGATCTTATATCGCCTGGAATCCCGTTCCAGAGCCTAACCGATGATACCAAGAAAGAGGCATCAAATGCAGCCGTTCGATGTACCGGCATCCTCAAATCCATGACATTTGCCCTCGGCACCGCCCTACCGAACTCACCCCTGAACACAAAACTTTCAAATAGATACCTTGGTTTCTCATTCCTCAAAATGCCAAACACACAACACCCCATTAAATAGGGCTGGACGGTAATGGATTTTCATTACCGACCTCGATAATGAAAAAAAACCGGTTTTTCTCGAAAGTCGGTAAAAATTTTTTACCGCCCGCGGAACCAAAGTTTGCCGCCGCGGAACATTTTTTTTTTTTGCGGAACCAAAATTTTTCCCAGGCCGAAAAAATATTTTACCTTTTTTTTAGAGAGCCAATTTTTTGCCGAAACATTTTTTTTTCCCGCGGAACCAAAATTTAAAAATATTTTACCTTTTTTTTAGAGAGCCAATTTTTTGCCGAAACATTTTTTTTTTTTTTTCGCGGAACCAAAATTTTTCCCCGGCCGGAAAAATATTTTACCTTTTTTTTTAGAGAGCCAATTTTTTGCCGAAACATTTTTTTTTTCGCGGAACCAAAATTTTTTTTTCCGAAACATTTTTTTTTCTCACGGAACCAAAATTTTTTACCGTCCGAAAAAATAGGTTTTTACCGACTTTCGAAAAAAAACCGGTTTTTATCGAGGTTCGTTACCGCGTTTTCGGTAAAAAATTTTTACCGGTTTTTACCGGTAAACCGGTTTACCGTCCAGCCCTACCATTAAATACTCGCGGCGTTGTTTTAATTTTAGCCATCCCAGTTTGTTATAATAGGGTGTAATGTGTTCGTCTAGGGGTAGGTCGAAAACAAACCTAATACAGGCATTGAGCACCCTCTCGAGAATCAAACACCGTTCACCAGTCAACCCATTATATACTAGACAACAATAGTCGAAGTGGGGTAAGATGAGTGAATTCACCAATAACTTTCTAACTGATTGGGGGAGGCACTCCTTGTTTCTTTTGAATTGGAATAGGCTGGAATACACCTTTCTAGAAATCTCGCGAACATGTTCTGCCCAGCTTAAAGTGCTATCGAGGGTGACGCCTAAATTCTTGACAGAAGTTGAGTACTCAATCACTCTTCCGTCGATAGTAATAGATGGAATATAAGGTAGCTTATGTATATAGGCGCCACTCCCGAAGACTATTGCTTTTGTTTTTTCTATGTTTAGTTTTAGATTTTTCCCCTCCACCCACTCAACTATACGGCGAACATCCTGGTTCAGAAGATGTATCGCCCGGTCTAAGCCCTCAGGTTTGGAGACAATATATATCTGGAGATCGTCTGCAAACAAGTGGTAGCTGGAGTTTACCAAGTGCAGACCTATATCGTTCACAAAGATGGAAAATAATAGAGGGCCCAAAACTGACCCCTGAGGAACCCCCGAAACAACCGGCAAGAGCTCAGAGCTGCGACCATCCCAATCAACCACCCTCTGATTCCTTCCAGATAAATATGACATAAACCATGTTATCACGGACCTAGATAAGTTAAGTCTCTGGAGTGACCTGATCAAGATGGAGTGATCAACCATATCGAAAGCCTTGCTAAGATCAAAGAGCACCATGACCGTCAGTTGTTTCCGGTCAATGGCCATCCTTATGTCATCAGTCACTCTAAGGAGAGCAGTCTGTGTGCTGTGGGATTGTCTAAATCCAGACTGGAACGGATCGAAGGCACCCGTTTTCTCCAAGTATTGTGATAAGTAATGGTGGACAAGCCGCTCCAGTATCTTTGACAAAGTACATAATAAGGAGATCGGTCTATAATCCTTGCATTCTGAAGGATTTGTAGTCTTGGGCAGTGGTCTAACAATTGATGTCTTCCAGGAGCAGGGGAAAAATGACTCCTGAAGGCATTTGTCGAAGATATGGACCAACGCCGGCAAGATGCAAGGAGCAGATAATTTAATTAGTCTCAGGGGCAATTTGTCAGTTCCCTGCGATTCCGACCCTGGCCTGTTTATGAACTTAAGGACAAGGTGTGGTTCGACGCTGGGAAAAAAGAATCGCTCAGAATCAAAAGTGTAATTTTCAAAAAAGAGACCACTGTTTATATCCGGACAAGGCCTTCCACAGGAAACAAAATATTCATTAAGAAGGTCTAGATTAATCTTCAATGGCTGACTTTCCCTAGTTTTAGTTAAACCTAATTTTGAGACTTCTCGCCAGAGATGTGAGATGTTTTGGTTCTTTTTATCTTTAAAGAATCCCTCAAAGAATCTCACCTTGCCTGTTCTAAGTGAACTCGTTACTTTATTCCTAGCTGCCCTAAACTGGGAGTAAATATTAGGATCCCCGGACCTTAATGCCCATCTATGCAAGCGGTCGCGCTCTTTCATTAGATTCTTAATATCCTCTGTGATCCAAGGAGAAGGTGTGCGTCTCTTTTGAATATTACAGAGGGGGGCGTGTTTATTAAAGGCGTCCAGGAGAATCTTATTCAGATAGGTGATTTTATTATCTATGTTAATATTACTACTAAAAATAGGCGAGAAGTCCGTGTCTGCCAACTCATTTAAAAATTTGACCTGGTTAAAATTTTTAAAGTTACGAAATGAGATACGAGAAGGAATAGAGCGGCTTATTGATTTATTAATATTCAAGAAGATCATATCGTGAGCAGACAAAAAAGGCATAGGATGTTGACCCTTAGAAACAATTCTATCGTATAAAAATTCGTTGACAATCATCAAGTCGATCCACGAGTGGGAGTTCTGAGTGAAGTGGGTTGAGCCCAGTGGGATCACCCTGAGACCCAAACCATAAAATAAATTGCTTAAATAGGTCTTGTCCGGCGAGTCGGTGTTGAAGTCTGTATTAAAGTCTCCGATAATTAATACCTCGGTATACAAAGGTAGGTATTTGTAAAGTGAATTTTCGAGATCTGAGTAGAAACCCACCTTTGGGGGCCTGTACACTACAACCAACAACAACCGAGTGTCCTCGCAGGTTACCTCGAGAAAAATAAATTCGACCAAAGATGATGTATTCATGAGTGAGGAAGCAAGTTCAATACATTTGAAGTTGTTCAAAGCGTAAACGGCCACCCCCCTCCCATCCTAGAGAGTCGGTCAGTTCTAAACAAATTGTAGTCATCTAAGCAGACGTTTTTAGAAGAAATGTGAGGTTTTAGCCAAGATTCACTGATACAGATAAGATGATATTTATTCAATGAAAAGTAATGTCTAAATTCATCTAGATGTGCGCAAAGTGACTGACAATTTACATGACATATTTTTAAAATCTCAGTCATTTAATGCAAACATCAGAGCCCAGAGGCCCCAAGCGATACATAAAGCATGTGTAGACTCCATGAATAGATAAAAGAGTAGGGTAGACGTAACATAGAGTGACAGGAGCAATCTGCTGAAATGACCAAGGGGCAGACGTAAATACAATGTCGCATACAATAGTTGTAAGTAAGTAGTATCTAAAGTGTATGTTAAAATTTTGATAACAACATAGTCGTGTATTACATAATCAGTAATATAATTTAGTGCTAAACAGGCCAATGAAAGATATTCGTTAGAAAAATAATGCAAAAAGTAAGTTAAATTAAATTTTAAGAGTGGTTTATCAATGTGTCCAGAGACAAACCTGCGCCATTTCAAACATAACTTTTTCATTAGATATACAGAAATAAATATAAAACACAGATATACTCTTAAGTATATTTTAAACAATGAAAAAGAGAAAAAGAAAAGGAGTAGACATAATTTTACCTCTAAAAAACATAAAAAATTCAAGTGAAGTAGGCTAAGAGAAAACATAAACAAAAACATATAAACCAATTTTATATCATTGATAAAACAAATGATTAGGTAAGTGAGCATCGAACTTAATTTTAAGGATCTGAAATTGGGGAATTCTATACAAATAATTAATGGAATGTATTTATAAAACTTAAAAGACATACAAGTGATAATATATTCGTAGAAAATAATGATATTGATAATTATATAGAAAAAGCGAAAGAAAATAAAGTTTACTTATTGATTCAAAATCTTTTCTAATTTTAATGCTCATTAATAATTTTTTTTTTTTTTTTTTTTTTTTTTTTACTTTTCACTTTAGGGTGAAAATATTTAAATTTGCAAATTTGTATATAGAGTACTAAAAACTTCATCACATAATAGTCATACATTGCATACATTTCATACCTAGATGCTAGAGAAAAACATAAATTAGAAACATAATGTGGAAAATTAAATAGATTTTTAAAAATGCATTTAAGACGCAGATTTTTTGCTAGGGACATTTTACATAAAAAAGAGAAAGAGAAAAAAAGCAGACTGAATTTTATCTTTAATAGAGAGCTAGAGAAATTTAAATTAATTAAACTAAGAGTAATAATATTTATAAATTTAGAATAGGGAAAATCTATTTGTAACACAAATAAATTATATTCATAAAACTTTAAAGCCAAAAAAATTATAATATATTCACAAAAAATAATACGAGTGATTATTTTAAGAAGAGAATAGCAATTTAAGAGTCATTTAATCAGTTCAATATCTTTTTCTGTTTTTATGATAAAAGATTTTTTCCCATTTTCAGGCCTAGCATATATCTTCCCATCTCTGATCCACAAGAACTTAAATTTACCCTGTGTAGCCTTTTTGGCGTTACGGGCCAAAGCATATATTTTTCTATTTAGAGGAGTCAGAGATTCGTTTACAAAAATATTAGAGTTATCGATCACAAGATCTCTTTTCATTTTTTTCTGCTTTACAAACTCATCGCGATCAACCTTGCGCAGGAATTTCACACCGAGAGCCCTTTTGCCCTCGACGGGCCTACCGTATCGGTAACAAATCTCCACATCCTCAGGCCGCAAATCAAGCCCCAGGCACCGGCTGACCCTGATGACTGAAGCCGTCGGCGTCTCACCTTGGGTTTCAGGAAGACCCTGGATGTCCAGCGACCGATCCAGTGCACTCTGCTCAATCCGATTGAGCCTATCCCGGAGCTCGTTGTTGTCCGCAACAAGTTGACCATTCTGATTCTTCAAGTGGTCAATCTCTTGAAGAGCTAACTCCAGTTTGGCCTCAAGCGCCTTAATAGTAGCCGCCTGAGAATCAAATTTCTCGTGCAGGAACTCCAATGACCTGACAACCTCGACGCTATTTGTCTGCAAGGCCTTGAGAGAAGACGTGATGTCAAGTGGTACTTTAGCCCCTTCGCTGACAACTTTTTCCTTTTCAGGACCAGAAGATGGGCCCGACAGGCCAACGGGGGATTTCCCCTTGACGCACGAGGGACATATGAATTTTTCTACTCTCTGGTCCCCTTGTTTAATTGAAACACATTTAAAGTGGTACACATGGGCACAAAGTTGACAGGAGACACTCTCCCCCCCTTGAAGCGCTACGAGAACAGATATTACAAAGCACCATTTCGGTTTTATTCGATAGAAAATTCAATCTGAGTGCGTACTATAATATTACTTTCTTATCGATTTTCTCAGAAAAGGTGCTGTGAATTTATTTATACGAATAAAGAGCAGTTTATCATAAAAATTCAGGCGAAATAATCGAAAAAATCTCCCCAAACTCACCAGCCACATCCAGCGCCAGATTCCGCACAGGCACATACAAGTCTCAGATAAAAATTCCAAAAATATCCCGGGCAAAATTGGCAAAAAACAGGAGCGAAAAAAACAAGCGTGCACTCACTTTGAACGAGAGAG
>JAKCPI010018678.1:0-16226 GCA_023213315.1 Euborellia annulipes | reverse complement strand
TTTTATTTATTTTTCCCTAGAGAGATCTGGGATGGGGCCTAGTATAGAGACACAGATTAAACACAATCAAGATTGGACAGACAGCTCCAGGTTAAAAATTGTTTATAAGTTTAGGGCCATCTATACTCTTGTCAAGGAACTAAAAATATGCAGGGGAAAAAAAACCTGCTCCCAGAGAGATTTGAACTCGAGCTTGTTGCAATTCACATGTTTTGATACTGACTGCTCGTACACTTTGCTTTATTATGTTTCAAACCTTTTTTCAGCTACCTGAATGACACGTAGTACTATTAATTTTTTTTTTTAACAAAAGGTCATTTATAAATTGTAAAAAATTTAAAATTAAAAGTTAATTCATTTATATCCAGATTTTGGAAGCCACTTAATGTATTTGTTATTAAACTCATGAAAAAATGTTATTTTGTTGGCGAATGGAACGAACTCTACAGGATAAATTTTGAACTAGCCTAGTATTGCCATCTAGCCACGTGTCATATAACTAAAGGAAACTTATTAACATTCTTCTTATAGAGCTGTCCCCCCCATGTATAGAGATTTTTTGTTTTTAAGAGTTATTTTTAATAAAGCCCGATATGCATTTGTTATTATTAGAACTATTAATTGCTTGAAACGAGTTGATTGAAAAATTTGAGCACTTGATTGAGAAAAACCGAGGGCCTGGGCCAGCGGGCGGGGGAGGGGGGGGGGCGAAGGGGGCGTTCAAAGCTTCTTTTAATCGGACATAGATAACTGAATGCTGTTGTGTGACACAATTATAGAGCACTCTTTTAAACGTCCATATACTCTATTAAAAGCATTATTATTTAATTTTAATCAATATCATTCTTAAAATGATCATCCACTTTAACTAAGTGAATGAAATAAAGAGAGAGAGAGAGAATGCAGTGAAATATGAATAAGAATTTATTAATAACCGGATCTTTCTTCTTCTTCATCATCATCATCATCATCTTAGAACTCCTTTGTCTCTTAAGTAAGAGATGTGATAAAATATTTGGTTAAAAATTCAAAGTTGAAAGAGAAACGGGCGGGGGGGGGGGAGCCTTTCAAAAGAGAAAGAGTAAAGTTAAATATCTCAAGTTCTTAATCAAACAGAAAATTGATAAAAAGAGAGTTTATCTTTTCAATATAATTACTTTTTTTTTTTTTTTCTTTTGAAGTGAAACTTCTTAAAAGCGTTACTGTATGCAGAAGTCTAATAAATTTGAATTTTGACGTCACACATTTATACCTCGAAAACTAAATAATAAAACAAAAATTCAATAGATAACACAAAAAAAAATTACATTGCTATTCCTGGGTTATATGAGTAGCGCTGATTCCAAAAATGCCATCAGTTTTGCTCCATCAGCTAGCTCTAGTTCTAGAGATAGAGAAAATTAAATTTTAATAAAAATTTTGATCTTATTTTGAATTTTCTAGATTTTTTTTAAGGCGTTATCCATTAAAAATATGCATATAGTTGAAATATGAAATTTCAGCCCAATCGGAGGTGATCATTCAATTATTAAAGGTTTTACTATTAAATTTGCATGTTGTACAGTGAGCGCCACAATTAAGTCCCCACCTGATAGCTTTACCCTTAAATATATGGTATAGAATATGGTAAATGGTGAAATAATTTTAAATTTTAAATGGTAAAATAAAATCATCTGTACCAGATTTTACGTTTTACCTTTTCGGTCATTAAAATTATTTCACTTTACACCATATACTTAAGACTAAAGCTATCAAGTGGTGACTTAATTGTGGCGCTCACTGTACGTGCAGTTTTTACTTTCTCTTACCCTATATATGAAATATATATATAGAAAGTAAGCAATCATGTCAAAAATTTGATGTCGTGAAAAATAATTAGTTCAAATCATAGGGGTGGCCATGGGGTGGGGTTTTGGGGTTCAAACCCCCCCCCCTTGGGACCCAAGGCATGACTAGTTATTTAAGTTCTATAATACAAATTTTATTCCATATAGGGTAAGAGAAAGTAAAATATCATATTGCACTTACACTAGCTAAAAAAAAAATCAAAACGATTTATAAATACCCAAGAGCGGATCCAGAGGTGTTTCTCGGGGGGGGGGGGGGGGTAATCAATTGTGACTAGTCGCACAGCACCCAATTTTTTCTTAATTTCGGTCATTTAAAGACGCATTTTGTACTTGTTTGCCAGAATATAAATACAAATGAAATTTTTAAGTATTAATTTTTAAAATTATATAATACACTAAGTCGCAAAGCCCGCCTTCGGCGGGCTTTCCGCCTAGCCAGGGGGCTGCGCCCCTGTACCCCTTGCTCGCCTTCGGCGAGCAAGTTTATTCCCAATTTGGGATATTTCTTGTTGCAATGCAAGTGTTAAGATGTTAAGGAAGGATCTTATATTCAAGCGAGGCGAGGGTACCGATTGGGAACAGCACAAAAGGGTCTGTTTATGACTGTTTAAAGGGTCAGTCACCTGCGTCCTCTCTTCGTTTTTCAACTGCTGCGTAGCCCCCACCCCCAGCCCATAGTCAGGTAGGAAGCTGGTTCACAGAGCACAAAGGACGCTCTCTAATTTCTAGCCAACTTGTTGATTTTGTGTTCCCATATTGAAGAAATTTGATTATAATTAATTTTCCAAAACATTTAAGAGATTCAAATTATTACTACGTTACTCCCAGAGCCATATACTATATGTGTACTTAATTTCAAATGGATTCATTGAAAATTGTGGATTTCTATAGAACATATACATACATATTTACATACATACATACATTTTTCCCATTTCATTTTTATATATATAGATTCAAAATAAATTTTTTTTCGAAAAAAAAAGTATTTTTTTTCCAAATCTCGGGGGGGGGGGGGGGTAATTACCCCTTTTATTCCCCCTGTATCCGCCCATGTAAATACTACAGCTAAAAGTTTAGAAAAATCGAATTTTTTCAGTTTTTTTTTTTTAACTGCCCAAACCCCTAACAGGATTTTTTTATCCCTGAATACAAAAAACATATATTTACGCTATTCTATAGTTTTTAGCTTTCCAAAAATCATTCATTGGTGTAAATCTGTTAATTATTAACTAAATTATAAACAAATTGGATTCAGCGCTATCCGCTACCCACATACCCAGAAATAGCTAAATACCTCGACATCAAAATCATTGTTGGCCTGAGGGCAAACAGCTGGCTGCAGATAGCAGCCTGTGTCAAAAACACCAAGGCAATAGTTGCAACTCCGTAAATTAAAATTAACATTATTTATTAGACTTTGTTGTTGTTTTGAAGCTTTTTAAAAAGTTTATTTCTTATTTTAGTTATCATGCAGATGAGTTGAATTAATAAAAGCAAAAAAAAAAAATGATTCAAACACTTTTATTTTAATATTTTCTAAAGTCCCGAAATGAGAAGAGATCCTGAACAAATAAATTAACAACAACAACTTTGTTGTTTTATTTATTACCTCCTATCTCTTTCTCTTTGTTTTATTTTTTATTTTTTTAACTCCGAGGTTAATTTGATTTATTTATTAATTAAAAATTCATAGATGCTAATATTTTAGACTACTACTTGTGTACTCAATTTGAATTAATGACAAAAAAAATTCATTTTTTTTTGATATAATAACTGTGACTAAGATCACCACACAACTTTTCTATAATCACACACGTTTTGAAATTTCATTTATAAAAACATCTTATGGAATTCAGCCTTTCACCTCTTCGTATTTTTTTTTTTTTTTTTTTAGTAGAGCTATATTCCATTTAGGCACGTGCAGAAACAGCAACAACAAAAATAAAAACAAGTTGATTTCGCATGTGGATCATGTCGGTTGGTAGGTGTATACTCTCTATGTATTATTAAGTTTTGTTTCTTCCCTCTCACTCTCTATGTACGAATTACAAGATAATATCACAAAGAAGATTAGAGCATAAAGAAACTTTTCACGCACTCCTAACTTTCTTTCTTATTGTAGACTATAGTTTTATTTAAAAAAAAACCGTCGACATTACAGACCAAATTTTATTTAAATTTTAACAATTCACTTACTAAAAGAAAAAAAAGCATTTAAGGGGGTTCAGGAGCGACGTCTAAACGTACTTTAAAAAAAAACTAGACTAAATCTAAGGAATTTTTCAATGCGGTTTTTTTTTAAATGAATTAAATTCATAAGAGATTATTGGGACATTGAGCTATAATTTTTTTAATGACTTATTAAAAAATTATCGTAATTAATTTTTTTGTTATCAACCAAATACAAAAGAACAATCTGTCCCAATAATCTTTAATTTTTTTTTTAAATTTAAAAATGAATTTGTTATTATTAATCACATATTAATTAAGAAATTTTTAAAATAAGCTTAGATGATTTATTTAAAAATCAACTGTCAAATTAGTTCAGCATTCTTGCAATAGATGGCAGGCTAGTCTAACAGCCAATCCCCTTTTGGCCTATATTTATATATTTTTATGCTTTTATAAAAGATACATAATATATAATAACATTTATAAAGTATTTATTGTTAAAAGATCAGTGAAAATCAACCAAATGCATTAAATATTATTAGCTACCATTCTGACATCTCTTGGCAAATTTTTGAATTACTTGATTTTTTGGGCATACTTTTAATTACACACAACGCCATCTTAGCGGGAAAAACATGCGAACACCTTCGCTCCTGCCCCGCCTTAAATACACTCACAAGCATCTTAATTTCACACTCTTAAAGGTCCAGTCGTCTGGTGTGATTTCCATTGATTTTGTTTTTCTTTGAATTGAAAACAATATGTAATCATTTTTATGGTCATATAAGTATAGAATATTTTCGGCATCTAAGGCCATTTGTTTTTCTAAATTAATTGGCAGCTAATATTGGGGAGAAGTGTTATTAGAGTATAGTTGATGGTCATTCGGAGGGTAATGCAAAAATTCAGAAGAGGTTCGTCAAGTTCCTACCCTCCAGAACATTTGAGTTCTACACATATGAGGTCATCAGGTATGACTTCCAATTTGAAAAGAAGGGAAATTAGATACGTAGGGCTTTTAGCTGGTAGTTCCATTTCCACCTATCCAGAAGGGAAATTATTCTTCTCAATCTCCAAGACTGTTAAATGCTAATAATGATGACATTAATATTTTGGATTTGGAAGTCAGGAATACTTGTGTCTATATATTCGTGAAGATATGATAAAGTAGAGTGAGGGACAATATTAGCCCCACCCATGCGTTTTCTACTTGTGATTATTTCATTGTTTTTAAAAAAATATTATAAATTTTTTAAAGGAAACTTTCATGGTTCAAACCTAGAAAATTTCCAATCAAAATTTTCATTTTCTTTTATAAAAACAATGAAATAATCACAAGTAGAAAACGCATGGGTGGTTAATATTGTCCCTCACTGTACATTGTTCGAGAACGATCTTACGAGTCTGTTCGGCGAATCTAATAATTCTGAGACTCGGAGGTTTATGTAGATTTCTTTTTTTTTTTGTTAGAGTTATTGCTCAAAATTGAAAAATCCTACATTTTATTATGAATTATGGACCACATTTTGTATTAATTATTTAGTCAAAATATAAATAGTCTACAACGTTTTGACAACGTTGCTTATTCTGCAGTCGTTTTCAAGTAAGTGCTCCAACTCAAGTGAACTAACGATAAGTAGAAGACTAAAATGTTTTCCATTTTTTGTTTGTAATCCACTGTGTTCATTACTACAGTGGGGCATGGGCGTAACTAGGGGGTGCCGGGGGGCCCGCCCTCCCCAGAAGGCTTGTGCCCCCCCCCCCCCAGAAAGCTCCTTGCTCCAAGAAAATTGAGAAAATATGGGGCTTTCCAGGCCCACCGGAGGATAGCTGGTCCCATGCCCCCCCCCCCAGCCAAATTCTCTAGTTACGCCCATGCAGTGGGGTTACTTTTGTCTGCAGAGATGATCTTAATCGATTTAAGGTTTCTAATTTCTTTAAGAGCATGAATCTCAGATTTTTTTGAATTTGATCTTGTGGGCTTTTGCGTTTTTTAAAATATTGATTGTATCAAATCTAATTTTTTCTGCAACGTAATTATATAAGGAGGATTCAATCGAACCTTCTTCCACTTCTCATATTTCTTTGAAAATAGAACAATATTTTTCTTTTTTATTAAGCCCCGGGTGCCAAAGACTATCCTGATAAAAAACAATCTTTAAAAAGAATCTATATGAAAGGCCTATTATATTTCTAAATAAAATAGAAAAAATATTAATATTATTTCGAAAAACTCCATCACTGGAATGGAACCTGATCCATAGCACAAAAGGTAGTGGCGTCATTTCTACTTTTTCTTAAGATTTACTTACAAAGAGGTACTCAAATTTGGCCAAAAGATAGTTAATTTTGTACAGTTTGTATACTCGCAGATATATTTTAAAATATTTTATTTAGAATAATATAATATTTCATAAAATCAGACCCCTTGGAGGGAGGGGGGGCATTCGCCTCTTACCTTCGATAATCGAAAGTTGTGTTCTGTGCTTGTCACACCAGATTTTTCATGAAGTACAAGAGTAAAGTGGTCTTCAGAAGATTTCAATAGCAAAACGAGAATAGTTTCTTATATACTAGGTTATACAATGTAAATAAATAAAATCTTACAAAAAGATGAGCCTGAAGCATATTTCGAAAATACTTTAGGCTAATAACCAAAAGAATGTTGCCAAAAACAATCAGCAGCAGCTCTCATCTCAGCTTCATCATGTTAGTTCTATCACCTCTTCTTTTATTATCCTTCTCTTGAGACAGATTGAACGATTGAATGAAAAACCTTCTCTGAATATAGAATGATAAAATATTGAATTTAGAATTTTTTTTTATTTATTCCTTAAGAAATTCAACACCTGCTTATAAAAAAAAACGGAAATGATTTAAAATATCACTCTTTCTTTCCATCTTTCTCTTTTATTGGCGAATTCAATCAAAGTATTAAATAAATAAATCATTGCCCTCGGGGCATGGCGTAGAGGTTAGCGTGCTAACCTCGTATACCAAACGTCGCGGGTTCGATCCCAGGCAGTCCGATGATTTTATATAAGGCATTTGGATACCAAATGGCTTATATAAAAATGCCTGGACCCCAATATGTATAATAATAAATAACGGTTATCGTTTAAAGTCTTAAATGGCCTAAGTTGCCGAAAAGACTGTGTGAATGTGTGTGTGATTGTGAGTGTGAATGAGAAAAAAGTGTGAATGTTTTTTTCAAAAAAAAAAAAAAATAAATAAATCATTTTTTTTTTGGGAAATTCAATCTCTTCAAGAAAATTAAGTTTGTTTATTTATTTTACTAAAGAAAAATATTTTATTTTATAATAGATAAAACAAAATCTCATATAACAAAAATTCAATTTGTTCCAAAAACTGGATGTAATTCTTTAGTTCTTGAAATTTAAATTAGGTTGAAAATAACACCATAATAAATCTTTGGAACGAAGGAAACGAATTCCATTTCTTTGAAAGATTCCTACTGTAGAACTGCCCAACGGAAGAAGTTTCTTTTTTTTTTGTGAATGGGTGCATAAGGTCCGAAGACCTATAATGACCAATAGTCACATGCAGCCAGGAAGAAAATAAAAACAAAAGGAGAAGCATAAAGGGGAAACTCAACTGCGGGAACTGAGAAGATGCCTGTTGAGGTTAGACTTGAAAGTCTGAAGATTGTAGGTTTTGGGGAAGATAGACGCAGGGAGCTTGTTCCAATCACGGGGAGGTCATGGGGACAAAGGAAGAATGAAATTGTTTTGTTCTGTTAGTCGTGATCTGAACAGCATAGGGATGCTGGGAAGATGCCTCTCTTGTGTTCCGTGAATATGTTGCATTGGGTGGGATAATTGATTTTAATTCGGCAGAGCATTGACCATGGTAATACCTGTAGAAGAGAGATAGTGCAGACACGAAATTCTGAGACGATAATGAAGGAATTTTTAACTCCTCAGACTATATCATATCAATGCCTTCTCATTAAAATCCATGATTGGAAATTCAATGATATTCCAGATAGATATAAAGATGTTAGAGTAGAACTAGACTTATTCCTAATACAGTAACACCCTCCTAATAAAGATTTTGTCTCTTTTTCTTTTAGGTAAGTTGCAACTCTTCATCTCTTCAATCAGCTTCTTGCGGAAGATTTGCTGATATTCCTTGTTTGAGCAAAATGGACACTGAAGAACCTTTCTTCAAATTGAAGAACTGTCTAAGAATTCAAAAAAATAATTATCATACAAATTATAACTAGGTAAAATGTCACACTCGATTTGTATAAGAGAATTCCTAAAACAAATAAAACTTCTTCTTTTCTATTGTTTTTCTTTGTTCGTAACAACACTAGGTGCTTTTTTTTTTATAATACACAATTTTCAAAGACCAACTTGACTGTTATCATGTCCGTTTAGTCACATTATCGGGTATATACGAAAAGACAATTTCCTTCTGATCGAACTATAGACATTTTTTTTCCTCAATTAGACAGAGCCAGTGTGAAATAAAAAATTGTCTGTATACAAATACAATGAATAAATAAAATCTTCTTCTTCTTCTTTCCTCGCCTGATTATTCCCGGAGTGCGGGGTCGGCGGAAATAAAGGGATCGGCGGTTCATGGGTTTTTTTTTTACGACCTGGCAGGAATAGAACAGGCCGGCCCGTCGGTCGGTCTGGCGCCTGTTGAAAAGAGGAAGGAAGAGACTGACATGCAAAGAATAGAAGGACTGCCAGTCCCAGCTCGGGTAGCTCGTGGTCGCCATCCACGTACCCACAAGATGTGGGCCCCTGAGCAAACAATGAATAAATAAAATACAATATTAATATAAACATCCTAAATATGTATATAAAACTAAATATTATTCAAAAGGTTAATCTGTTCCCAGATTAAAATACTTAGGCATTTAAAGCCCTTTGTGATACCCCACCATACTCCTTACCAATTGCAGGAGGAGACATTGAATAATATTTTAAGGCAAGCGAAACTTTTTTTTCTAGTCTTTCGGCATCTTAGGCCTTATAGACTCTAACGATACCCATTATTTAGATACGATATATATTAAGGGGTCCAAGCATATTTATCTATACCATTTGGTATCCAAATAATTTAAATCAATTCACCGGACTGCTTGGGATCCCAGCCCAGGCTCTGTCGCTTTAAGACCATCATTATTGACATTTGTCAACAACTTTAGCCTCTTGGCACGGAGGGGGAGTGGAAGTTGAACCAGAGTTGTGTTGCAACTCTGCTACTCCAGATTCCGCAGAATATTCGATAAGCCTCCTATTACCCAATAATCGGTCAAAAAAACTTATGATTTATTAATAAATTATTTTAATTTATTTGTGGAACAGTTAAATATACCCCAAAGTGTAACAATTAAAGGACAAATTATTTGCTAATGTTTTTTTTTTTCTGTTAAATGTTATTTTATTAGATTAGACGTTGTTTGTACTCATATATATGCATGAAGTATGAAATCTCCTAAGGGGATTCCCACTCAGTTTGCGTTCTTTAGCGCTCTTGGTGGCGCCGTCTGACCACAACTAATCGAACTTGGTTGGTTGAGCATATGGCCACCAGAGTTCGTTGGGCTCCTGGCGCCTGGGCGTCGCGACGCCGCCTACCGCCTCCTACACTACTATTTAGTCTCGCCAGTTTGGTGCCTCAGAGGCTGGGCAAAGGGCGGCGCGCGGGCGCCAATCTAACAAACGGATCAATAAATGCCGACAACGACGATAACGCCTCTGCAACTCTTTCATATTCACTGTTTTTTTTTTTTTTAAATCTTTAGATTGTTTACACCAACTCCTATCAAACTAGATTTGAACTTAAGTTTTTTAAACATAGGTTGTAATAGAAATAATATGCATGGTGATAGATGAGTAAATATCTGAATATCTTTGATTGCTCATCTTAGAACAGAATGATATTGTTCAAGATTCAAGCTGAAAAAAAGAAACCTAAATATTAAAACCCTCTTTGAACTTTGAAATGTTAAATATTAACTCATTCTGTCCTGAAATAACCGAGGCCCAGAATCCTGATCACTGAGTTGTTTTGGAAGAAACTCTTCCAATCAAAATTTGCGAAATACCGATAAAGAAGTCTTCTTGGACGTCGCGACGTCCAAGAAGACCGACGCGTCGGTCAAAAGCCAATAAGTCCTCTTCTGGTAATTCCAATCTACACCTTAATGTGTGATATCATCATGATCCTATTCGGAATACAATGAGAACCACAATTTTCTGCTATTGTGACGTATCCTGTTATCCCATTTTAAATAATGGATGAATAAGTACTGGGCATGATCTTTACTCCATATATTGCATATTGTTCATTCATCCATTACACTGAGAAAGAACGAGTCATCCTATCGAACTCTGCATTTATATAATGAAGTATAAAAAGCTACCTTATCTCTAATAATCTTTAAAATAATCGGGATTCTTATGATATTAAGTGAATTTTTAAAGAGAAAAAACTACCTAAAAAAAATTTTAATAAAAAGAATGTAATGTATGAAAATTTTTCAAATTAAAGGAAATTGTAAAGGCAAGTGGCCGGATAAGCTACGGATTAGGGATCTACTACACAACTCGGGCACAAATATTTCAACATTACCGAAGACTCTTCTTAAGGGGCTTGTACACGAACAATATTTTAATGGCAATGAGGGCTGGGCAACATTACTCAATATTGAGCAATATTTCCAGTAATATATTCGCATGGCTCGGCAATATATCAGCAGATTCATCAAATACTGTAAAAGTACGTGGAACTACAAACACTTTTTGACCCGTCAATTTAATAATTAATAAGAGGCATTCAAGTTGTTTAAAATAATTCATTATATATTCCTCTATTTCATTTATTTATTTGTTTTTTCTTCTTTTAATGATCTATTTATTTTTGATTTTATGTACTTTTTTGTTTTGTTTTTTTCCTGTAGCTACTCTCCACGACGGCGAACCCGGCCAGGGGAAAGATGTCTTAGGGCTGTATGTCAATTTTTTTATGTAAAATGTTAAAGAGAAGAATAAAGACGTATTATTATTATTATTATTATATCAGTGATGGCGGCAAAATGGCCGAAATTGCTACTAATGGCGGTCGAGATTTTTTTGATATCGCTGACTGAACGACAATTAGTCAATATTGCCCAACATTTAGCTCATCAAAAATCGTAGGCTGATAGCCATTCTTGTAGTGATTCTCATTACAGTGTCTTTTTTGGCATTGCTTATTTAAAAACATGATCCAAAGTTTTCATTATTATTATTAGTAAGTAGTGCTGCATTAGCAAGTACTTCTTTTCTGTCAGCTGAACGTGCGAAATTTTCGGGCAACGCTGTTGTCAAAATATTGGGCTATACATTCCCCAGCAATATGTCGGCACACACCTAAAAATATTGACGAACCATGTTGACTCTAAGGTTTGTGGAGAAGTTTGAGCCTGATGGCTGGGAAAATTCAGTGCTTACGTCATGAAATACATCCTTATAAGAAGTTAAATAATTACAAAAATCAACAATTCAATAAAAAAAAATCTGGTGTGACTGGCGCACAGCACACAACTTTCTCTTACCTTCGGTAATCGAAAGTTGTGTACTGTGCTTGTCACACCAGATTTTTTGTGTCGACATATATTTAGTTCCCGACAGTATGGTACATTCGATTTTCAAGATGTAAAATTTATAAGTATGGCAAAATGTTTATATTTTGTTACCATGGCAACCATTTCTCCTATCTTTTCTATGGAGTACAAGAGTAAAGTGGTCTTCAGAAGATTTCAATCACAAAATGAGAATATACATTTTAAAGAGCAACTAAAAAATAGTTGATATATGAATTTTAAAAAAAATCGTTGGAGCAAATTTTGAGAAAATCGAAAAAACTGAAAAAGTGCATCAGTAAAGTACTAGTACTTTTTGGTCGATTTTGTTCAAAAGCTTCGTGTCACGTCTCATGGGGGTGTCTAACTTAAATATAAAATTTCAACCTCCTAGCTCTTTTCGTTCTTGAGATATTTTGTTCACAGACACACAGACACACACACACACACACACACACACACACGACAGACCATGTCGCGAAAACCACTTTTTTGGATTCAGGGGACCTCAAAACGTGAAGATCCATCAAAATCTCGACATCGAATTTTTGACATGAAACCAATACTTTCTCTCTATATATATATTACATATATACATAGGTAAGAGAAAGTAAAAAATTATTTCAATGGTTATGAAAGCCAAAGGCGGGTGGAATGACTAGTATATATACATGTATACACCTATATATAAATCAATAATAAAAAACAGAAAGTGAATACAGTATTTTTATGTTATATTGAAAATAAACAATTTATTCTCAACGGCTTTAAATAAAATAAAAAAAAAAAAAAATCAATCAAAACTAATGTAAAAATGCAATATTTTATTCCATGAATAGGAACATTGAACAACATCAAACAACGCTTTGCAATTTCCTTAATGCAAAAAACTGATCTGCCTGTACGCCTACAACCATCATCATCAACAAAGATAACAATTCAACAAGCTTAATAATGTGCAAAAAAAAAAAAATGGTTGTTGTTTTTGCTGTTTGATATCAAATAAAAGATTAATCTAGAAAAAAAGAGGATTTGAATTTAAATTGACTAGCTGCATCATCCACCTTTGGTGAACTACGCACTTCTTTCACTGGTGGTTTATGATTTCTCTTATAGCCAGTTTTATATAATCGGAAAGCTAATAGACAGAGCTTCAAAATAGAAATGGAATTTATACATAAAAAATTCGATTTTTTTGATCATAATTCAATCGAAAGAGTTTTTTTGTAATCTCTTTGGTTAATGGAATATAATCTTTTGAGCTTAATTTGCTCCATTAATCTGGACTCAAAATCTCTAGGTAGTGCTGGACAAACACTGAAGGGCCAGAAATAAGGGCTTTAAATAAATGGAGCTAGCAAGGGAAAAAATTAAATTTAATAGTTTTTATACTTTTTACTTTCTATTACCTCTATATATAGTTAACATATAGAGAGAAAGTATTGATTGATTGATTTGATGTTCTGGAGCTTCTCTGCACTGCGACCTTATAGATCTATTGTCCCCGTACAATCTGCGGGTACAAGGCCCCTGGAGAGGATCAATCTAGGAATGGTTCATCCCCATCTTTCAGGCCCTAGATGCCTGAAACTGGAGAGGATTAGACTTGGTTGAATTTTTGCGGCAAGCCGGGTTCGAACTCGAGTACAAGTATTGGATTCATGTCAAAAATTCGATGTCGAGATTTTGACGGATATACACGTTTTGATGTCCCGTGAATCCAAAAATGTGGTTTTCGTGACATGGTCTGTCTGTGTTCAATTTTAAGCATGAAGGAATTGAGCTACGAGGTTGGAATTTTATATTTAAGTCAAACACCCCCTAGGGCGTGAAAATAAGCTTTTAATCAAAATCGGCCAAAGAGTACCTACTAGTACTTTACTGATGTAGTTTTTTTCAATTTTTTTTGATTTTCTCAAAATTCGTTCCAACGATTTTGATTAAAATTCAAAAATCAATTATTTTTTAGATCCTCTTTAAAATTTTTTGCTATTGAAATCTTTTGAAACACACTTTATTCTTGTACTTCAGTAGTATAATTGGAGAAATGATTTCCATGGTAACAAAATATAAATATTTTCCCATACTAATAAATTTTACATCTTGAATTCAAATGAATCCTACTGTCGGAATCTAAATATATGTCGACACAAAAAATCTGGTGCGACCAGTCACAGCAGATCTTTATCAATTGCCCTGAGTCGCTAGTTCTTTATTCAGCTTCTTGTGCATAACTGATAAGTAAAGACCGGACAAAAAAGCATAAAAAATTGGAAAAAAAAGAGCTTAAAAAAAGCATAAAAATCTTGAATAAAAAGTTGTTAAAGCATCTCATAAGCAACTTCTACTCATTTTTATCTAGCAATTTTTTTCGAGGGAAGCTTGAACTCAAAAATTTTCTGCAGAAATTTTTTTTTTTTTAAAGAAACTAAATTTTTTCCGTCCCGCTCTGCGAAAAATTTTGTTTTTGCGGAACCAAAGATTTCTGCCTTGCGAAAAAAATTTTTCCCCCGCCGTGAAAATCATTTTACCTTTTTTTTAGAGACACGGAAAATTTTGCCGCCCCGCGGAACATTTTCCTTTTGAGGAACCTAAGTTTTTCACCCTGCAGAAAATAATTTTTTTTACAGGGCTATATTTTTTCGCACTGCGGGGCCGATCAAGAATTTGGAGGGGGGGTCCGGGCCCCCTCGCCCCCCCCCCTTATATACGCCCCTGGTGTATGCGTGTGTGAATCGTAAAAAAGCGTTTTTTTAATAAAAAAAAAAAATATTCGTAAAATAAGTTCAATTAAGCACGAAAGGGAAAAAAAGCATGAAAACTCAAAATGATAAAAAATGCAATCTCAATACACTTAGTTTTTCGTAATTCGTGTAGAAATTAAATATCTAATTGGTTGCTTATAAAATTCATCGATAAGCATTTTGCTTAAAATCCTGACTCTACTGATAAGATATCAGAAGAAGCTGTAAATGGTTCAATAATTTCAGTTCTTATCAAACCCCCAAGAAATCAATCAATGCCCTCATAAATTATGCTCCGCCAAGTACGAAAGTCAAAGCAACCCAATTTTTAATTAAAATATAGCCTACAATTTTTTCTTGACGCTTTAGACATTATTGGAATCCCGAGAGATGAGTGAGTTTGTAGAATGTAAGCTATTTAAGGCCTCCACGCTGGTAGTTATTAGGCATAGGGTGTGGGGGGTAATTTATTCGATGTTGTCGGTGCATATAAAGCTCATTATGAATAATTCAAAGCTATAATTCAAAATATTATAGTTAGTGAATTGATTTACTTTCCGTTTAGTAACAATAATAATAATAGAAAAACAATTTCCATACTAAATTTATTTCGAATAAATCACAAGAAATTTTAAATGACTCAATTAATGAGACTACAAATAGCATGCGATTGGATAATTATGATTACTTTGATGGTATATTCTTTAAAGTGTACAAATATTATTTACATCAAAGCTGTCAATTATTTTTTTTTTTTTTTGTTTTGTTGTTACTCAACAACTTTAATAATAACAAAACTTTGATCATTATGTGTATTTTTATTTTTTTTATATACTTTCTTGGTGAGATATTAAAAAACTTTATGTTTTATTAAAGTGTCTCACTTCGTTTGAAGCAATATATTTAAATGATCTCAACTTTCATACTAGAATTCAAATTTCATTTTTTTTTTTTTTTTTTTTTTAATTGTAAATACCTGTAATATCACAAAATTTATATTGAAATAGTGATTAGAGATAAAATACGAAGCCTGCTAAAGGCCTCAAACTTTGTTTTAAAGTGAATTCTATTTTTGTTAAGTTTTCCATAAAGCAATTTTGGGGGAAAGGGATTTATACGTAAATTGGTATTATTTAAAGAAAATTAATAAAATTTGACACCATAAATTAAATTTAAATTAGTATAAAGGTTAGAGAAATAAATATCCCTAGTTGAAACATTATGTATACCGGTATATGAAAATTGAAAAAACCGCACCCGGAGCTAAGCAATAAATGGCGGCATGCTTATAATAATAAATTCATACCATTCTCATTTACTAACAAGCATTACAAGTTACATGTCAAAATTTAATGACATTATATCATTGAGTTACAGTGGTTTTAGTGACTCTACTTATGTTATTTTCAAGACAATAAAAAAAAATCGAATTTGTTAAGGTGCGCGTCTCCGAAAAGCCGTTAAAAGACGGTTCACTACCGAGTTACTCTAGGTAAGATTGTGTGGTAGGTTGTAATTGTTAATGCAAAATGCAATTGTTATAATTTATAATTTATTTCCTTGGAGATGATGTTTTATTTATCGAGTTTTGTTATAAACAATATTTATATTTATATTTATATTAAAAAAAAATATTAAAATAAACTGATCATCACCTATTATTTCCATCTTATTGTGTTCCGCTACAACTGCACCATTTATTTTTTTTTCCTATTATTTCATCTTACCGCGCGGCGGTAAATTCAAATTCTGAAAGTTTAAACCCCTGTAGATTCCGAACGGTTAATCAAATCAAACTAAATGTGATGTCAATTTGTGCAGAAAGAAAAAACTCTAATATACTAAATAAAA
>JAKCPI010018677.1:0-10913 GCA_023213315.1 Euborellia annulipes | reverse complement strand
TGCTTAACTCGCTCGTAAACTTTGGCTTATTATATTTCAAACCCTTTTTTTCAGCTATTGACTGACACTTAGTACTATTAATTTTTTTTTAAAACAAAAGGTCATTTATAAATTGTAAAATTTAAAATCTAAAAGTTAATTCATTTACTTATCAGATTTTGAAACCACTTGATTAATGTATTTGTTATTAAACTCATGAAAAAATATTATTTTGATGGCGAATGGAACGAACTCTACAGGATAAATTTTGAATTAGCCTAGTATTGCCATCTAGCCACGTGTCATATAACTAAAGGAAACTTATAAACAATCTTCCCTATAGAGCTGTCCCCCCTCATGTATAGAGATTTTTTTTTAAAGAGTTATTTTTAATAAACCAGATATGCATTTGTTATTATTAGAACTATTAATTGCTTAAAACGAGTTGATTGAAAAATTTGAGCACTTGATTGAGAAAAACCGAGGGGCCTGGGCCAGCGGGGGGGGAGGGGCAAAGGGGCGGCTAGTTTATGAAATAAATATGGGTGGCTTTCAAAGTGTCTTTTAATCGAACATAGATCACTGAATGCAGTTGTGTGACATAATTATAAAACACTCTTTTAAACGTCCATATACTCTATTAAAAGCATTATTATTTAATTTTAATCAATATCATTCTTAAAATGATCATCCACTTTAACTAAGTGAATGAAATAAAGAGAGAGAGAATGCAGTGAAATATGAATAAGCATTTATTAATAACCGGATCTTTCTTCTTCATCATCATCATCATCATCTTAGAACTCCTTTGTCTCTTAAGTAAGAGATGTGATAAAATATT
Organism: Euborellia annulipes; assembly: GCA_023213315.1. Lineage (NCBI taxonomy): Eukaryota > Metazoa > Arthropoda > Insecta > Dermaptera > Anisolabididae > Euborellia > Euborellia annulipes. Next base: position 10,093 of record JAKCPI010018677.1, on the reverse strand, counting down.
TGGTTAAAAATTCAAAGTTGAAAGAGAAACGGGCGGAGGGGGGCAGGGGGAGCCTTTCAAAAAAGAAAGAGTAAAGTTAAATATCTCAAGTTCTTAATCAAACAGAAAATTGATAAAAAGAGAGTTTATCTTTTCAATATAATTACTTTTTTTTTTTCTTTTGAAGTGAAACTTCTTAAAAGCGGTACTGTAGTCTAATAAATTTGGATTTTGACGTCACACATTTATACCTCGAAAACTAGATAATAAAACAAAAATTCAATAGATAACATCTATAAAAAAAATTACATTGCTATTCCTGGGTTATATGAGTAGCGCTGGTTCCAAAAATGCCATCAGTTTTGCTCCATCACCTAGCTCTAGTTTTAGAGATAGAGAAAATTAAATTTTAATAGAAATTTTGATCTTATTTTGAATTTTCTAGATTTTTTTAAGGTGTTATCCATTAAAAAGATGCATATAGTTGAAATATGAAATTTCAGCCCAATCGGAGGTGATCATTCAATTCCCGAAGGTTTACTATGAAATTTGCAGGTTGTACAGTGAGCGCCACAATTAAGTCCCCACCTGATAGCTTTACCCTTAAGTATATGGTATAGAATATGGTAAATGGTGAAATAATTTTTTTTTTTTTTTCCCCTTGGGTTGGCCCCCCTGGGGGGAAAGGGGGTTCAAAAAATATTTTTTTACAAAATTTGTATAACAAAAAAATTTAAATTACATTATATTATCTTACTCAAAACTATATTATTTAACAAAAAAAAAAAACAGAATAAAATTATATTTTAGAAAAAACATTATATAAAAACAAACATTGTTAGTAAATAACACTGTACAAACACAATCACTATCAAGGTGAAATAATTTTAAATTTTAAAAGGTAAAATAAAAACATCTGTACCAGATTTTACGTTTTACCTTTTAGGTCATTAAAATTATTTCACTTTACACCATATACTATACCATATACTTAGGACTAAAGCTATCAAGTGGGGACTTAATTGTGGCGCTCACTGTACGTACAGTTTTTACTTTCGCTTACCCTATATATGAAATATATAGAGAGAAAGTAAGCGATCATGTCAAAAATTTGATGTCCAGAAAAATAATTAGTTCAAATCATAGGCGTGGCCATGGGGATGGGGGGTTTGGGGTTCAACCCCCCCCCCTTGGGACCCAAGGCATGACTAGTTATTTAAGCTCTATAATACAATTTATATTCCATATAGGGTAAGAGAAAGTAAAATATAATAATTTACTTACTAGATAAAAAAAAAAACCAAAATGATTTATAAATACCCAAGAGCGGATCCAGAGGTGTTTCTCGGGGGGGGGGGGGGGTAATCAGGTGTGACTAGTCGCACAGCACCCAATTTTTTTCTTAATTCGGTAATTTAAAGACGCATTTTGTACTTGTTTGCCAGAATATAAATACAAATGGAATTTTTAAGTATTAATTTTTAAAATTCCCGGGGGGCGAGGGCCAGAGGGGAGACCATAGCCTCTCCCCGCGGGGGCCCGGGGTCGCCTCCCCCCCCCCAGGGGGGAAAAATTTTTTTTTTTTTTTTTAACTACAAATGTTGTGAGAAATAGGGGGGGGGGGTGAATAACCCGAGAGGCGGGGAGGGAGCCGCAAAAAAAAAAAAAAAAAAAAAAAAAAAATTTTATATAATACATTCAAAATAAATTTTTTTTCGAAAAAAAGTATTTTTCTCCAAATCTCGGGGGGGGGGAATTGCCCCTTTTATTCCCCCTGTATCCGCCCATGTAAATACCACAGCTAAAAGTTTAGAAAAATCGAATTTTTTTCAGTTTTTTTTTTAACTGCCCAAACCCCTAACAGGATTTTTTATCCCTGAATACAAAAAACATATATTTACGCTATTCTATAGTTTTTTAGCTTTCCAAAAATCATTCATTGGTGTAAATCTGTTAATTATTAACTAAATTATAAACAAAATTGAATTCAGCGCTATCCGCTACCCACATACCCAGGAAGAGCTCTAAATACCTCGACATCAAAATCATTGTTGGCCTGAGGGCAAACAGCTGGCTGCAGATAGCAGCCTGTGTCAAAAACACCAAGGCAATAGTTGCAACTCCGTAAATTAAAATTAACATTATTTATTAGACTTTGTTGTTGATTTTGAAGCTTTTTAAAAAGTTTATTTCTTATTTTAGTTATCATGCAGATGAGTTGAATTAATAAAAGCAAAAAAAAAAAATGATTCAAACACTTTTATTTTAATATTTTCTAAAGTCCCGAAATGAGAAGAGATCCTGAACAAATAAATTAACAACAACAACTTTGTTGTTTTATTTATTACCTCCTATCTCTCTCTCTTTGTTTTATTTTTATTTTTTTAACTCCGAGGTTAATTTGATTTATTTATTAATTAAAAATTCATAGATGCTAATATTTTAGACTACTACTTGTGTACTCAATTTGAATTAATGACAAAAAAAAATTCATTTTTTTTTTTGATATAATAACTGTGACTAAGATCGCCACACAACTTTTCTATAATCACACACGTTTTGAAATTTCATTTATAAAAACATCTTATGGAATTCAGCCTTTCACCTGTTCGTATTTTTTTTTTTTTTTAGTAGAGCTATATTCTATTTAGGCACGTACAAAAACAGCAACAACAAAAATAAAAACAAGTTGATTTCGCATGTGGATCATGTCGGTTGGTAGGTGTATACTCTCTATGTATTATTAAGTTTTGTTTCTTCCCTCTCACTCTCTATGTACGAATTACAAGATAATATCACAAAGAAGATTAGAGCATAAAGAAACTTTTCACGCACTCCTAACTTTCTTTCTTATTGTATAGTTTTATTAAAAAAAAAAAACCGTCGACATTACAGCCCAAATTTTATTTAAATTTTAACAATTCACTTACTAAAAGAAAAAAAAAAAGCATTTAGGGGGGTTCAGGAGCGACGTCTAAACGTACTTAAAAAAAAACTAGACTATTATAAGGAATTTTTCAATGCGGTTTTTTTTAAATGAATTAAATATATAAGAGATTATTGGGACATCGAGCTATAATTTGTTTAATGACTTATTAAAAATCTTCTTTTTTCCCTTTTTTTCTTTTTTCCATTATCGTAATTAATTTTTTTGTTATCAAGCAAATACAAAAAAACAATCTGTCCCAATAATCTTTAATTTTTTTTTTTATTTAAAAATGAATTTATTGTTATTATTAATCACATATTAATTAAGAAATTTTTAAAATAAGCTTAGATGATTTATTTAAAAACCAACTGTCAAATTAGTTCAGTATTCTTGCAATAGATAGCAGGCTAGTCTAACAGCCGATCCCCTAATTGCCTATATTTATATATTTTTATGCTTTTATAAAAGATACATAATCTCTATATAATAACATTTATAAAGTATTTATTGTTAAAAGATCAGTGAAAATCAACCAAATGCATTAAATATTATTAGCAACCATTCTGACATCTCTTGGCAAATTTTTGAATTACTTGATTTTTTGGGCGTACTTTTAATGACGCACAACGCCATCTTAGCGGGAAAAACATGCGTAACACCTTCACTCCTGCCCCGCCTTAAATACACTCACAAGCATCTTAATTTCACAGTCTCAAAGGTTCAATCGACTGGTGTGATTTCCATTGATTTTGTTTTGCTTTGAATTGAAAACAATATGTAATCATTTTTATGGTCATCTTTATATATAAAATTCTTCTGTACGTGTGTATGTGACTGAACTCCTCCTAAACGACTGAACCAATTATGATGAAATTTTTGTGTATGTTTGTGAGAGTCCCGGACAGGTTTTGTTTCACAAATAACAATAAGTTAATGAGTAATTAACCGTTAAAATAAGAAAAAAATAAAAATTAGGAGAAATAGTTGCCATGGTAACAAAATATAAATATTTACCCATGTTTACGATTTTTTTTATTTATATACATTTTGAATTCTAAAATATCGGCGTAAATTTTTTGTCTGTGTATCGGGAGAGTCCCGGAAAGGATATGATTCACAAAAAATTAACCGTTAAAATAATCTCTATATATAAAAATGAAAAGGGAAAATATATGTACCGGTATGTATATAAGTAAGCGAGCAAGGGGGTCCAGGGGGCGCCAGCCTGGCTAGGATGGAAAGCCCCGCCGAAGGCGGGGCTTACGTCTAGTATAAGTATAGAATATTTTCGGCATCTAAGGCCATTTGTTTTTCTAAATTAATTGGCAGCTAATATTGGGGAGAAGTGTTATTAGAGTAAAGTTGATGGTCATTCGGAGGGTAATGCAAAAATTCAGAAGAGGTTCGTCAAGTTCCTACCCTCCAGAACATTTGAGTTCTACACATATGAGGTCATCAGGTATGACTTCCAATTTGAAAAGAAGGGAAATTAGATACGTAGGGCTTTTAGCTGGTAGTTCCAGTTCCACCTATCCAGAAGGGAAATTATTCTTCTCAATCTCCAAGACTGTTAAATGCTAATAATGATGACATTAATATTTTGGATTTGGAAGTCAGGAATACTTGTGTCTATATATTCGTGGAGATTTGATAAAGTACAGTGAGGGACAATATTGAGTCCTATCCATTCTACTTGTGATTATTTCATTGTTTTTAAAAAAATATTATAAATTTTTTAAAGGAAACTTTCATGGTTCAAACCTAGAAAATTTCAAGATTTTCATTTTCTTTTATAAAAACAATGAAATAATCACAAGTAGAAAACCGCATGGGTGGGGCTTAATATTGTCCCTCACTATACATTTTTCGAGAACAACAGTTCGTTCGGCAAATCTAATAATTCTGAGACTCAGAAGTTTATGTAGATTTCTTTTTTTTTTTTGTTAGAGTTATTGCTCAAAATTGAAAAATCCTACATTTTATTATGAATTATGGACCACATTTTGTATTAATTATTTACGTTTCGACAACGTTGCTTATTCTGCAGTCGTTTTCAATTAAGTGCTCCAACTCAAGTGAACTGACGATAAATAGAAGACTAAAATATTTTCCATTTTTTGTTTGTAATCCACTGTGTTCATTACTAAAGTGGGGCATGGGCGTAACTATGGGGGGTGCTGGGGGGGGCCTGCCCTCCCCAGAAGGCTTGTGCCCCCCCCAGAAAGCTCCTTGCTCCAAGAAAAATTGAGAAAATATGGGGCTTTCCCAGGCCTACCGGAGGATAGCTGGTCCCATGCCCCCCTCCCCCCAGCCAAATTCTCTAGTTACGCCCATGCAGTGGGGTTACTTTTGTCTGCAGAGATGATCTTAATCGATTTAAGGTTTCTAATTTCTTTAAGAGCATGAATCTCAGATTTAGTTGAATTTGGTCTTGTGGGCTTTTGCATTTTTACTTTTTTTAAAATATTGATTGTATCAAATCTAATTTTTTCTGCAATGTAATTTGGTAATTATATAAAGAGGATTCAATCGAAGCTTCTTCCAGTTTTCATATTTCTTTTGAAAATAGAACAATATTTTTCTTTTTTATTAAGCCCCGGGTGCCAAAGGCTATCCTGATAAAAAACAATCTATATGATAGGCCTATTATATAAATAGGAAAATATTAATATTATTTCGAAAAACTCCATCATTGGAACGAAACCTGATCCATAGCACAAAAGACAGTGGGGTTATTTCAACTTTTTTTGGGGTGAGGGGCGCAAACTTTTTTTTCTTAAGGTTTACTTACAAATAGGTACTCAAAATTGGCCAAAAGATATTTAATTTAATTGTTTATTGTTGTGCAGTTTACCGTTATACTCGTAGATATATTTTGAAATATTTATTTAGGATAATATAATATTTCATAAAAATCAGAGCCCTTACCTTCGGTAATCGAAAGTTGTGTTCTGTGCTTGTCACAACAGATTTTTCATGAAGTACAAGAGTAAAGTGGTCTTCAGAAGATTTCAATAGCAAAACGAGAATAGTTTCTTATATACTAGGTTATACAATGTAAATAAATAAAATCTTACAATAAGATGAGCCTGAAGCATATTTCGAAAATACTTTAGGCTAATAACCAAAAGAATGTTGTCAGAAACAATCAGCAGAAGCTCTCATCTCAGCTTCATCATGTTAGTTCTATCACCTCTTCTTTTTATTATCCTTCTCTTGAGACAGATTGAACGATTGAATGAAAAACCTTCTCTGAATATAGAATGATAAAATATTGAATTTAGAATTTTTTTTTTTTTTTATTTATTCCTTAAGAAATTCAACACCTGCTTATAAAAAAAAAAACGGAAATGATTTAAAATATCACTCTTTCTTTCCATCTTTCTCTTTTATTGGCGAATTCAATCAAAGTATTAAATAAATAAATCATTTTTTTTTGTTTTGGGAAATTCAATCTCTTCAAGAAAAATAAGTTTGTTTATTTATTTTACTAAAATAAAATATTTTATTTTAATAGATAAAACAAAATCTCGTATAACAAAAATTCAATTTGTTCCAAAAACTGGATGTAACTCTTTAGTTCTTGGAATTTAAATTAGGTTGAAAATAAAACCATAATAAATCTCTGGAACGAAGGAAACGAATTCCATTTCTTTGAAAGCTTCCTACTGTAGAACTGCCCAACGGAAGAAGTTTCTTTTTTTTTTGGAATGGGTGCATAAGGTCCGAAGACCTATAATGACCAATAGTCACATGCAGCCAGGAAGAAAATAAAAACAAAAGGAGAAGCATAAAGGGGAAACTCAACTGCGGGAACTGAGAAGATGCCTGTTGAGGTTAGACTTGAAAGTCTGAAGATTGTAGGTTTTGGGGAAGATAGACGCAGGGAGCTTGTTCCAATCACGGGAGGTCATGGGGACAAAGGAAGAATGAAATTGTTTTGTTCTGTTAGTCGTGATCTGAACAGCATAGGGATGCTGGGAAGATGCCTCTCTTGTGTTCCGTGAATATGTTGCATTGGGTGGGATAATTGATTTTAATTCGGCAGAGCATTGACCATGGTAATACCTGTAGAAGAGAGATAGTGCAGACACGAAATTCTGAGACGATAATGAAGGAATTTTTAACTCCTCAGACTATATCATATCAATGCCTTCTCATTAAAATCCATGATTGGAAATTCAATGATATTCCAGATAGATATAAAGATGTTAGAGTAGAACTAGACTTATTCCTAATACAGTAACACCCTCCTAATAAAGATTTTGTCTCTTTTTGTTTTAGGTAAGTTGCAACTCTTCATCTCTTCAATCAGCTTCTTGCGGAAGATTTGCTTATATTCCTTGTTTGAGCAAAATGGACACCGAAGAACCTTTCTTCAAATTGAAGAACTGTCTAAGAATTCAAAAAATTAATTGTCATACAAATTATAACTAGGTAAAATGTCACACTCGATTTGTATAAGAGAATTCCTAAAACAAATAAAACTTCTTCTTTTCTATTGTTTTTCTTTGTTCGTAACAACACTAGGTGCTTTTTTTTATAATACACAATTTTCAAAGACCAACTTGACTGTTATCATGTCCGTTTAGTCACATTATCGGGTATATACGAAAAGACAATTTCCTTCTGATCGAACTATAGACATTTTTTTTCCTCAATTAGACAGAGCCAGTGTGAAAGAAAAAAATTGTCTGTATACAAATACAATGAATAAATAAAATCTTCTTCTTCTTCTTCTTCCTCGCCTGATTATTCCCGGGGTGCGGGGTCGGCGGAAATAAAGGGATCGGCGGTTCATGGGTTTTTTTTTTACGACCGGGCAGGAATAGAACAGGCCGGCCCGTCGGTCGGTCTGGCGCCTGTTGAAAAGAGGAAGGAAGAGACTGACATGTAAAGAATAGGACTGCCAGTCCCAGCTCGGGTAGCTCGTGGTCGCCATCCATGTATTCACAATATGTGGGCTCCTGAGCAAACAATGAATAAATAAAATACAATATTAATATAAACATCCTAAATATGTATATAAAACTAAATATTATTCAAAAGGTTAATCTGTTCCCAGATTAAAATACTTAGGCATTTAAAGCCCTTTGTAATACCCCACCATAACTAGGGTGAGATTATCTCCTTACCAATTGCAGGAGGAGACATTGGATAATATTTTAAAGCAAGCGGAACCTTTTTTTTAGTCTTTCGGTATCTTAGGTCTTAACGATACACATTATTTAGATACGATATATATTAAGGGGTCCAAGCATATTTATCTATACCATTTGGTATCCAAATAATTTAAATCAATTCACCGGACTGCTTGGGATCCCAGCCCAGGCTCTGTCGCTTTAAGACCATCATTATTGACATTTGTCAACAACTTTAGCCTCTTGGCACGGAGGGGGGAGTGGAAGTTGAACCAGAGTTGTGTTGCAACTCTGCTACTCCAGATTCCGCAGAATATTCGATAAGCCTCCTATTACCCAATAATCGGTCAAAAAACTTATGATTTATTAATAAATTATTTTAATTTATTTGTGGAACAGTTAAATATACCCCAAAGTGTAACAATTAAAGGACAAATTATTTGCTAATGTTTTTTTTTTCTGTTAAATGTTATTTTATTAGATTAGACGTTGTTTGTACTCATATATATGCATGAAGTATGAAATCTCCTAAGGGGATTCCCACTCAGTTTGCGTTCTTTAGCGCTCTTGGTGGCGCCGTCTGACCACAACTAATCGAACTTGGTTGGTTGAGCATATGGCCACCAGAGTTCGTTGGGCTCCTGGCGCCTGGGCGTCGCGACGCCGCCTACCGCCTCCTACACTACTATTTAGTCTCGCCAGTTTGGTGCCTCAGAGGCTGGGCAAAGGGCGGCGCGCGGGCGCCAATCTAACAAACGGATCAATAAATGCCGACAACGACGATAACGCCTCTGCAACTCTTTCATATTCACTGTTTTTTTTTTTTTTTTTTTTAATCTTTAGACTGTTTACACCAACTCCTATCGAACTAGATTTGAACTTGAGTTTTTTAAACATAGGTTGTAATAGAAATAATATGCATGGTGATAGATGGGTAAATACCTGAATATCCTTGATTGCTCATCTTAGTAAGGGAATGGCATTGTTCAAGATTCAAGCTGAAAAAAAAAGAAACCTAAATATTAAAACCCTCTTTGAACTTTGAAATGTTAAATATTAACTCATTCTCTCCTGAAACGACCAAGGCCCAGAATCCTAATCACTGGGTTGAAAATCTTCTCACGCTGTGATGAAGGTCTTTGAGCAAACTCTTCTGGAGGAATAAAGGGATTATTATTATTATTATTAAAAAATCATTCACTCCTTTATCAAAATTTGCGAAATATCGATAAAAGAATTCTCTTAGTCCTCTTGGACGTGGGTCAAAAGCAAATAAGTCTTCTTCTGGTACTTTCAATCTACACCTTAATGTGTGATATCATCATGATCCTATTTGGAATACAATGAGAACCACAATTTTCTGCCATTGTGACGAATCCTGTATATCCCATTTTAAATAATGGATGAATAAGTACTGGGCATGATCTTTACTCCTATTACCTTTTGCATATTGTTAATTCATCCATTACACTGAGATATTCTTTAAAATAATCGGGGTTAATGATATCAAATGAATTTTTAAATAGAAAATACTATCTAAAAAAAATTTTAGTAAAAAGAATGTAACGTATGAAAATTTTTCAAATTAAAGGAAATAAAAAGGAATTTGGAAGGATAAGCTATGGATTAGGGATCTACTACACAACTCGGGCACAAATATTTCAACATTACCGAAGACTCTTCTTAAGGGGCTTGTACACGAACAATATTTTAACGGCAATGAGGGCTTGACAACATTACTCAATATTGAGCAATATTTCCAGTAATATATTCGCAGTGGCTCGGCAATATATCCATGATGGCGGCAAAATGGCCAGCATTGCTAGTACTTTCGGGCAAGGTTTTTTTTGATATCGCTGACTGAGCGACACTTAGTCAATATTGCCCAACATTTAGCTCATCAAAAATCGTAGGCTGATAGCCATTCTTGTAGTGATTCTCATTACAGTGTCTTTTTTGGCATTGTTTATTTAAATAAGGTATGATCCAAAGTTTTCATTATTATTATTAGTAAGTACTATATATGCTGCATTAGCAAGTAGGG
>JAKCPI010018676.1:0-23528 GCA_023213315.1 Euborellia annulipes | reverse complement strand
AGGGGCGTAGCCAAGGGGGGATGGGGGAGTCTCCCCCCCAGGTCGGATCGAGTTGGCAAATGTTGGCAAAATCAAGGACCAGTTGGCAAAATAAAGTTTATTTAACAGAAATTAATTTATATTTTAATTTAAAAAAAAATTAAATTTTCTTTTTTTACATTTTCATCTATTAAAAAAAAATTTTTTTTTAAATTTTCAAATAAATAAATTTATTTTCTTTTTACTGAATATAAATTTATACAATATAATACAAACACATAAAGAAAATCATTAGGATTATTTTAAAAGAGAAAAATAAAATATTTGAACAAATAAAAGAAACCGCAGTCGTTCATTTGAATTTTCTTTATTACTATAATTGTAAAAAAAGGAATTCCAATTAAACAATGTTTTTGATAGAAATATAAATTTTATACAGGTTAACAAAAAAGTTTTTTGAAATTTAGGGCTATTCCTGGCTATATGGAAGCGCTAATTTCAAAAATGCCATCAATTTTGCGCCATCGGCTCTAGTTTTAGAGATATAGAGAAAATTAAATTTTAATAAATAATCTGATCAAGAGCGACTCTTATTTTGAATTTTCTAGATTTTTTTAAGTCGTTACCCCTTAAAAATATGCAGTTAGTTGAAATACATAGAAATAGAGATCTATACTGTAAAGTTTGAGCCCAATCGGAGGGGCTAAGTGGTGCAAAACATGGCTAAAAGTTTAGAAAAATTGCATTTTTTCATTTTTTTTTTTCAGGACACTCCTGAATAGAATTTTTACCATCCCTGAATGGAAAAAAAGTATGTTTACGATCTTCTATAGTTTTTAACTTTCCAAAAGTTAAGCAATTCCAAGCGTGGCGAAAGCCCCGGGATTGGTGACCCCGAGCAATCAGCTTGTGGAACGTCCTATCGGTAGCCATCGGTATAATGTAATTTAGAAATATATTAAATAAAGTCATACCTGGCCTCTGTAGCCGAAAAAAAAAAAATAATTCATTGATAACGAAATTATGAGCAAAACAGTTTTCTTAGTCAGGATTCAGAGCTATCCATCCATATACCCAAGAAAGCTCTAAATTCTTGGCTCAAAACACCATCTTTATCATAAAATTTTCTTATATTTGCTTTTTAACAAAATTGACTTTGATAACTATTTTGTTCATAATTTCTTTAGAATGATTTTTAGAAAGTGAAAGAACTACAGAATATCGTAAATATATGTTTTTTTGCATTCAGTGATGGTAAAAGATTCTACCTATTAGGAGTGTCCAAAGTTGAAAAAACTGAAAAAATTCGATTTTTCTAAAATTTTAGCCGTGTTTTGCACCACTAAATTGCCTCCAATTGGGCTGAAACTTTATTTCTATGTACAGTGGAACTTCGCTTAACGAGCATAATTCGTTCCAGAATCATAATCGTAAAGCGAAACACTCGTTATGCGAAACACTAACATTCTCCCCTTAGAGCTGTCCCCTCATGACACAGACTGATGTAACATGAGCACAATCCGGGACTTTCTCTCTCCTCTCCACTCATTATGCGAAACGTCACTCGTTAAGCAAGTCATATTTTTACAATTTTTTTTGCTCGTTATGCAAATTGCTTGTTATGAAAGGGCACCCTAAGCGAGGTTCTAATGTATTTCTTTTTAAGGGGTAAAGCCAGAAAATTCAAAATAAGAGTCGCTCTAGAGCTCATTTAAATTTAATTTTCTCTAAATCTCTAAAACTAAATTTGATGAAGAAAAAAACTTATGGTATTTTTGAAATTAGGGTATCCTATATAAAAACCCAGGAATTGCTTAGAACTCCCCGGTAAATTACACATTAGACAATAGAAGAGGGATTTAGTCTGTAAGAGTCCTGTACTACTCAACAAAATTTTTCATTGAGTGTAATTATATGGGGAATTTCTCAATTTAAAAAAATCTTGCCTTAATTATATTTCTATCAAAAATTTTGTTTAATCCTTTAGTTTTTTAATATTAAAATAGCAAAGTGAAGGGGAGGGGCATAAAACATCGAACATGTCATATAGCGACTAAGGGGCGTCGGGTTTAGCCTCTGTAAAATAAAATACTCCTAAGCGTAATTTTTTGTATTTATTTATTAATTAGGAATCTATTCGAAGTGAAATAATTTTTTAAAGGCTTATTTAATTAATCCACCCCTAGAACCTACCCTCTGTAAAATAAAATACTTCTAAGCGTATTTTTTGTAATTATTTATTTATTAGGGATCTATTGGAAGTGAAATAATTTTTAAACGACTTATTTTTACAAAAAAAAAAACGAAATTTCCTGTGTTATTTAAATGGGAAATCGAAAATATCAATGAGCCACCTCTTAATATTAATATTTGAGCTCAGGTCTTACCAGAATTTTTTTTTCATCATTTCGAATGAGATTTTCATAGTAACTAAGAAAAAAAAAATTTTTTTGGCCCACCCTAATTTATATAGCTAAATATTTTTCGAGATCTTTATATTTGAATAAGATAATCTTTGCGCACTGTGCGCCATCTTGTTGACAAATCATACCCCAATTTTAGCAAGCGGGACTTCTTCGAGGAGTTCAAATAAATGATTTTAAAGGAAATTTAAATACATTTTCGAATATTTAGCATATCTTTTCCATTTATTACAATATTGTTTGCGTTTGGATTTTTTTTTTAATGGTTTTGTCTATAATAAATGTATTTTTTTTTCGTTATCAGATATTTTGGAATAAAAATAAAACTACCAAAGATAGATATAGACAACCTTATGTCATTAGAAAGAGAATTAAATTTCACGTCCCTTGGCATAAAAAAGTAGCATGTTCCATTTGAAAAAATAAAGTTATCCATGTTTGAAATTTTCCAAATTGGCATGGCCATATCTCCCAACATAAGAATAATTCCGGGTTACCCATCTGGCCCACATTAGTACATTTCATGATTAGTAAGATCACAAAAGAACAGCCCCCTAGGTATTATGGTTCGCGAGATATTCAATTTTTTTTCAGACAGCAGTTTTTTCACAAAAACCCGATTTGCGGCTAAACTGTTTGTTTTAGAATACATTGCATGACATAAAGTCATACTAAAATTGGCCGTAGAATCCAAATATGCAATAATATATAGGGCGTTCCATTTAAAAAAACATAACTTTGATATGGGTCACCCTGTATAAAAAGTGCAATTGGAACAAAAATATTTTTAATTTGTAGCCCTAAAGGCCCCACATTATATACGATCAACAAACTTTAAAAATGTCCGTTAATAAGCCCACAATCTTCCGTCCACGCACTATTGGCCCACCCGGTATATAGAGGTAAGAGAAAGTAAAAATTTATATGAGAAAATATTTATATTTTGTTACTATGGCATCCATTTCTCCTATCTTTTCTATGGAGTACAAGAGTAAAGTGGTCTTCAGATTTCAATGGCCCTCGGAGCTTGGCGTAGAGGTTAGCGTGCTAACCTCGTATACCAAAAGTTGCGGGTTCGGACCCCAGGCAGTCCAATGATTTTTGGATACCATTTGGATACCAAATGGCTTAAATAAGAATCCCTGGACCCTAAATAATATATATATTCATAACGGTTATCGTCAAAGTCTTAAATGGCCTCAGTCGCCGAAAAGACTGTGGGAATGTGAGTGTGAATGGGAAAAAAATGTGAATGTTTAAAAAAAAAAAAAAAAAAAAAAGATTTCAATGACAAAACGAGAATATACATTTTAAAGAGCATCTAAAAAATAATTGATTTTTGAATTTAAAAAAAAAAAATCGTTTGAGCGAATTTAGGGAAAATCGAAAAAAAAAACTGAAAAAGTGCATCAGCAAAGTACTAGTACTCTTTGGTCGATTTTGTCCAAAAGCTTCGTGTCACTTCCCAGGAGGGTGCCTAACGTAAATATAACATTTCAACCTCCTAGCTCTTTTCGTTCTTGAGATATTTTGTTCACAGACAGACAGACAGACCATGTCGCGAAAATCACTTTTTTGGATTCAGGAAACCTCAAAACGTGTAGATCCGTCAAAATCTCGACATCGAATTTTTGACATGAATCCAATACCGGTACTTTCTATCTATATATATTAACATATATATAGAGGTATGAGAAAGTAATATACGTACAGGATGCTCATGAGTCATACTGCTTAAATGTATCTAAATATGTTAAATTTATAGTTCCTATTACAATAATGGCAATTATTTTAAGTGAATATTATGCGCTTTCTTACCAAGAATGGAATTAGGCCTCTTTAAAAACTAATAACCAGATTAAAATATTTCTAAAAGATAACATTTTTATAATCTTAGGTAAAGTACTAGCTACTTCAAGTATTGTATTTACTCCAGCGAAAAAGAAAATGAGAGTGCTGGAGGGGAAAGTAGAAAAAATGGTCATGCTCTCCTTTTTGACTAGCAACCAGCCGTACAGTTCTGACAACCATAAAGGCTATAACAAATTTTGCAGGCTTAACTTGTAAGATTTTTTCTAAACTGTATATACGAATAACAATAATAAATGTGTTCATGTCAAAGATTTAAATTTGTCTTTTTTTTTTTTTACTAAAATAAATTTATTGTTTTATTTCATACTATGTTTGGATAATTTTTCATCTTCACAAGACATTTGCTTTAGAAAAATATAATTTTACGTAATTAAAAAAAAATTATTCTATTAATACAATCTTTGTCCTCTCACCATTAATCTTCATTATTTCCTATTATTTTGTCAACATAAATTTAGCTTCTTTGACAAAATACTCTTTAATATTTTTTTTTTAACTTTAATTTAATGACTTGAAAAATATAATAGTAGCAGTAGTTTAACTTTTTTGGCTTGGCTACTTGTCAAGAAAAGTCATCACGATGGTATTCTTGTTTTCTAGCTATTTGAAGTACGAAAGGGAATATTTATTGTCAACCCTGTATAAATTAGCCTACTTGATTTGTTTGCGTTAAACTCCCCCACTCCCCTTACGATGTTTGTTTTTGATAAAAAGTTAGCCTTGAAGGGTTGTTTTTGAAGCTATTTGATAAAATTAAGATTTAAAGAGCAATTCCAAATAATTTCCTTTGACCTCAAATGTTTTCACTTATAACGGAGAAAGAGAAGACTTAAAAAGATTTCAAAATTTTCCGAAATTATTAGGTTCTCCCTTCGCACAAACTCAAGTTGTATCCTGGGAAGATATCTTTCTAGAGTTTACAACAAATAAATGCAGAACTGGCTTATTATAAATTTTCTCTTTCCCTTTTAAGAGAGAGAAAGAATCTTTTTGAAAAGATCAAACGAAATCTACTGAGAATTTAGATTGAATTTTCCAAAATTAATTTCCTTCGATCATCCAGATCAAAGAAGGCTTCTAAAACCTGTCAATATTTGACCAAAGACATTAATTCAATATTCTTTCTTTCCACAGGTTTTCAAAATTAGTTGACTTCTTTTATATATATTAAAAAAAACTGGTGTGACTGATCCTTCAGCACACAACTTTCTCTTCGGTAATCGAAAGTTGTGTTCAGTGCTTGTCACACCAGATTTTTTGTCTCGACACCTATTTAGTTTTCCATCGGTATATTAGAATTCAAGATGTAAAATTTATAAACATGGGAAAATATTTATACTTTGTAACCATGGCAACCATTTCTTCTATCTTTCCTATGAAGTACAGGAGTAAAGTGTGCTTCAAACAATTTTGAGGGTAAAATGAGAATACATATTTTAAAGAGCATCTAAAAAATAATTGATTTTTGAATTTTAATCAAAATAGTTAGAGCGAATTTTGAGAAAACCGAAAAAAAAAAAAAACTAAAAAAGTGCATCAGTAAAGTACTTGTACTTTTGGCCGATTTTCTTTAAAAAACTTATTTTCACGCTCCAGGAGGGTGCTTAATTTAAATATAAAAACAGTCACAAAATAAGGGGGGGGGGAAGAAACATGTTTTTCCTCTTATTAGTAACACTGTAAAATAGTCCTATCTCTATCACCAGCCACTATTCTATATAGGACACAATCATTTGCAAAAAGCCGAATTGACGATTGCATAACAGAAGGCAAATCATCCACACTAGTCAAATGCACTGGCCTATAATTATTAGCTAAGCTCTTATCACGCCCATCCGGGGCATAATTTCCTCCTCCAAACACCTGTTAAATAGGAAATACAAAAACTTGGAAACACTATCCACTACAAATACAAGCTATTTAGATTTTATTTATATTATAAAGCATATGAGAAGTGAGCTAATTATCAAGTTGAAAAGAAGTATGATTTCTTAGTTTATGTAGATGAATTTTGTTATGGTTTATCCGATATAAATGACAGAGCGACCTAATTCTAAAGGATAACATTATTTTCAACCTGAGAGAATTAATAGACGCTGATTGGATTGATGTACTCATAAGAGGATCGCTCTGATCATCAACTTCCGTTTGTTTGTTATTTGATAGGATTATATCCAGATCCGGATTAATATAATGAAGAGGCAACTAAAATTAAGCTTTTCGTTTCACTAGTGAACCTATAATAATCTGAGAAGATCGATGCCATTGCGAGAATGAAAGATGGATTTTTTACTTTCTCCTACCTATGTATATATGTAATATACCTCTATATATAGGGAGAGAAAGTATTGGATTCATTTTAAAAATTCGATGTCAAGATTTTGATGGATATACACGTTTTGAGGTCCCCTTAATCCAAAAAAATGGTTTTCGTGACATGGTCTGAGTGTCTGTGTTCGGAAAGGCTGGAGATCCTGGGTTCGATTCCCGAGGGCATGGGTTGTTTGTTATTGTATTTAAATTTGTATTGTGTTTGTTGGACTTAGGACTTAGCCACCGAGGACTGGTGCCTCTAAGGGCCGGTTGCTTCATCCTGGGTGAGCTTGTTAGCCCCGACTTTTTGTAGTGCAGAAACCCACTTCAGTTTTATTTTTATAGTAAAATATACGATATTTCATCATTTTATTGCTAAAAGAAGTATTCTAGAAGTACATATATTTGTTATTTTACCTTATATTCTACTTATTTTATCAATAAAATGATGAAATGTTGTATATTTTATAAAATATGTTATAGGCTAGGGCCCGCTTGCATCAGATCTCGTCGCCATATTTAGCCCTGAGTTAACCTCACTTTTGAGTAATTTCATATAGATATATGGGGAATTGGAGCCAAGGTCCGGGCTAAAGTTAGCCCAGGCCCAAAGGTGGGGCTAAGATTTAGCCCTGGGTTGACACGTACGAACATGTATTATGAACTCAAGCATTCTAATTTCACCCATATAAATGTAAAAAATAATATAAATGCAATCTGGAATCTACCGTTTTTTTGTTATTATTCATTTTATGTCAACCAGGATTATACTCGTATATCCAGGATATATTGCAAGTTGTTGAATATTCTCCTAACTTCATCTAAGGTATTGCACATGTCTTGTTAATAAAACTATTTGTTTTCAAATTGAATGCAAATTGATATAATATTGATATTAAATATTTATATAAATATTTTCAGTTGATATTACTTCTTGTTAGGTGAAAATAAAAGGTATATTTCTTTTTGAAATTATCTTTATTTGAGCCACACAGCTGGCAATTTGTCAAAATAGTTGTGAAGATTGGAACAATTGACTAATTGTTATGTGAACACTAATAAATCTTGTTTATTTTTTTGAAAATTTTCAAATTTTAGCAAAAAAATTAAATTCTTATATTTAAAATGTATATTAATAATATTTATTTAAATTATGGGTGATAATATCAATTTTTATTTTTAATAATTTTTATAAGATGCCTTAATGGAGTTGCAAACTTCACAAACAGAACATGATTTGTTCCCCGGAAGAGGGTTTCTGCATTACAAAAAAAAAGCCATTTAGCCCGGGGCTAACAAGCTCACCCAGGATGAAGCAACCGGCCCTAAGAGGGTCGTAATAAATTTATTTATTTATTTTGTTAGATCTTTTTCTTCGTTTATAAATTTTATATCATGAATTCTAATAGGGACTATATCGGAGGAAATTAAAAAAATATGTCAACACAAAAAAAAATCTGGTCTATGGTACATTCGATTTTCGAAAGTTGTGTTCTGTGCTTGTCACACCAGATTTTTTGTGTCGACATATATTTAGTTTCCAACAGTACGGTACATTCGATTTTCAAGATGTAAAATTTATAAGTATGGGAAAATATTTATATTTTGTTACCAAGGGAAACCATTTCTCCTATCTTTACTAAGGAGTACAAGAGTAAAGTGGGCCTGAGCCAGCTGGCGGGGGGGCCGACTTAATAATATTTAAATATAATATATAATAAACTTAATATTTATTTATTTATTATAATTAATTAAATTAATAATATAGGTTAATTTTAATTTAATTTAATATATTTATTTAAAATCTTAGTGAATTTTGACATAGATATATTTTGAAAATATGAGGTTATGTTGCAAATGAACTTATCAAAACCTTCACCTCCGATCTGCTCCATCCACACCAATAATCACGTTTTCCTTTAATATCTTGAAGCAAATACAAATTCGCAATGGTTAAAAATAGTTTAAACTTTCTCTACAACTCTACAATATATATGAAATGAGTTATTCGATAAAATATTTACTTACTTCTCGTGAAGACAGTCATGAGAAAGTCCCGAAATTAATTATTTGTGCAATTTTAAACGGGAAATAAAAAAGGTCAACGTTATTATAGACACTATTGATTTACAATTACAAATAGAATATATGTAAATTATGATATTTCATTGAAATTATTTCTTTCTTTAATTACTCTTCGTAATGAGAGCCAGCCAATTGCATTTCAAAGTACTCCATAATTGCAACCGCTAGCTGGCGCTTCCGTCGCGCACCCTCCCAATAGCGATCCAAAAAAAAAACTTTCCCCTATAGGCGCATATCACTTTACCAACTTTTTGATGGATTTAAATTTAGGTACGAGGATCAGGTCATCACGAAGTAGAATTGCGAGGGCGAAGGGTCGGGGGAATATCTGGCACACTTCATTCCTAACCAAGACTTTATATTGCATTCGTATTTTCTTTTCTCTAAAGGTGAAAATTCCCCCTAATGAGATATAACACGTCGAAGTGAGATGATGATAAATGAGGAACATGGTTATATTCAAAGACATGCATGTATTATACCTACAGGGTCTATATATCTACTATATTAGTTGATTGCTCTGGTAGTGTACGTTGTAAAGCACAAGGGATAATCGTATAGGCACTAATTAAGCTGATTAAACAAGAGTGCAGGGAACCAAAGAGAGAGAGAGGGACATTGGAGAGTGTGTACGGTGAACGTGAACGTCACAATAATTCACAAAGCTGCTGCTGCTGTCTCTTCCTTGTGTTGTTGTATCTCAATAGACATCAATTTAGATGTTGTAGTCGTATAACCATTAACGTCTCCGGACTGGAAATTATGCAAATGATAACTCCTTTAGATAATAAATAACCAATTAATGTCATCATTAATAATTATTTACGCTAACGCGTTTTAAGAATACGATGTTCAAGTTTTCTCTCTCTAGGCGTCAGAATAGTTAAAATTTATTTATATCTAATTTAAAAAAATAATTAAAACCTGTTCAATCATAGAACAGTTTTAAATAATTGATTGAAAAAAAAAATCATCCAGATTTGATTTAAATTCTAAATGGACCCTGTTACGCATTAGTGTGTCAAGCGCCAGCTACCGAGATTTGAGAAAATTAACATTAAAGTTTTTTGTTTTGATTGGATTATATATAACTTTTTGTCAAGTAACATTAAATATAAATTTTTTTAGGGCATATTTCATAAAAAATACTATTAATTATAGCATTTGAAACAATATTCCGTGATTAACTCAATTTTTAATTTTTTGGCTCTTGACACACTAATGCATAACTGCGTCCAAATATATCTACTGATAAATAAAACAAAGAGGATTGAAGATAGGCTATATTGCAATATATTCTGTCTTATCCAATGAGGTGGGGAAGGCAGTTAGTAGGAGAAATAAAACGCTAATTTAGCTCAATTTGATCGTCGACGTTTCGAGTGCTAATCGCCACTTTCTTCCGGATTTATTGAATATTATTCAGATCGTCGGAATTTTGATGATGGTTTTTTGTAAGACCGAAACTGTTAGTGTTTGAAATGCAATCGCCAGTCCTCAATAAAAAAATTTCCATTATTAAATATTTATTGAAAATTCCGAAGATCTGAATAATATATGAACCGTTTATTTTGAAAGTGGTGTAAGTCCATTTTCTATTGTTTCGAGAAAATAAAAGTGTTTATTAAAAAACCTATTTACCGACCAATTTTCAATTGTAAAAAGCATGGGAATTTTTAAAGAAATTTACCACTTGCTAGTTATACATAGAAAATATACATTAATTTAATCATAAATTATGTGAAATCTCATTTAAAAAAAAAATGGACTTACACCACTTTCAAAATAAACGGTCCATATATAAAGTAAACCTTCAAATTATAGGCAACTATAATTGATAACTTTAGCTGTTTACACCATAATAAGATAAGATAATTACACACTTTTTTCCCACTCATATACAGTCTTTTCGGCAACTTAGGCCATTTAAGACTTTAAACGATACTCGTATGTTTTAATATATCTATTGGGAGTCCAGGCATTCTTATTTAAGCCATTTGGTATCCAATAAAATCATCGGATTACTTGGGATCCAAACCCGAGACCCTTTGTATAGAAGGCAAGCACGCTACCAACTACACTAAGCCCGAGGGCCACATAAGATAATTAATAAAATTTCTACTTAGTAAGCAGTTGTCAAATTATTTAAAAATATGTCATTTATTTAAAAATAAATATTTATAGTTAAACTCAGATGCCCTCTACTGGTTTAACAAGCGGCGCACAAGTGAAAAATTTTTCTTTAAAGTTTTTCCCTTTTTAGACTAACTGCATATTAAGGGAAAGTGAGTTTTATTGGTGCAGGTCGAGGGTCCGGTGGCCTGTCGCAATGCCAAGCACGCCTATCCCCCGGAAAGGCGGAGATTCTGGGTTCGATTCCCGGGGGCCATGGTATGTTTGGCCTCACCAATAAACAACACTCACAGTCTTGTTAAATAAATATTTATGTCCACTTGCTAGAAAATAAGCTAAACGAACCAATAGCTAACAATAACAATAGATTTATTGAGTATACAAGTCTATAGGGAGCTATAACTTAACAATAGCATTCAAGCAACGCTTTGTGACATTTTATTGGATTGTTCCAGAAACCGGGCATACCCTAGTAAATAAGTTATTTTTACAATTTAAAAAAAAAAATAATAATGATTACTAATTGATTTCACTCTCGTGAATTTTCATAACAACTTAGTCTAACAATTAAAAATCACACCTTCAAATGTTAGATTGATCAAATAAATGATTACAATTGACAACTAACAGCTCAATGAATAGAAATAGAAATTTTCATTAATTTTTCTATTGCCTATTGACAAATGTTTATAATTAAAAATATCCTGAAGAAGAGGACGATTAGCATCCGAAACGTCGATGACCAGACTGAAATAAATTATTTTTCTGGCTCCCTTTATACCACCTGACATGGTATATTTATAATAATTGTCTGCAACATTTGATTAAGGAAAGACAAGCGCAGACTCGGATGGGCTCCATGAGACCGAAGGCGGGCAGCGCGGCTTGTTAAAATATAAACAATTAAAACCAATCATGTAATGGATATGGCGAGAATTTTATTTGATTTTTTTTCGGCATTTAGACTCCGTCTCTATTTATTTCAATCGAATTTAATTGTGATACTTTTTTCGCCTGGGACGGGATGCGAACCCTTGACATCAAAAAGGCAGTTTTATAAAAAATCATTGTGTGGTTTTATGAAACCACGATGCAAGTGAAACTTTTTTTTTTCGAATCGTAGGCGTTTAACTGAAAATTTTCAGAAAATTATTCAATTATGGATATTAAAATCGCGTTTTTAATCTTAACTTAATAATTGTAAAACGGGAAATCAATAGACGCATGTTAAAAACTGAGAACAATATTTAGTTTGTAATTGAAGATTTGAATCATTTTAAATTATTTTAAAAATTATATTTTATCAATTTAAAAATTGAATAATTAAATCTCACAATTATTTTTTTTTATAATTCATCATATATATTAAATTTCAACTTTCCTAGTATTGTCGTCACGGCTTGTGACGTCATGGCTTGTAGCGTCACGGCCTTTGACGTCACTGCTTGTAACGCGACATGCTGATAGAAGAGCGAAAAAATTTGAGGGGATCAAATTAAAGTTTCACTTTAAAAAGTAATTATCATATCATCAAAAAAAACACATAAATACATAATTATCATATCACCGGTTGTGAAGCCGATGACGTAAAAATTAAACCTTACAGAAAGAAAATCCCCTAGTTATTTTTAATTAAAATGTGTTTTTATTTTAATTAAGATGAAATATTTTTATTTGAATGGTAAAAAATAAACGAACTCACATCCTCTTTTTTTTTTTTTTTAATGAAATGAAATTGTAATCAAATTAAAATTAAAATGGGCTTTATATATTTAAAGTTGGAGTTAACTTAGTTTGTTCGTTCGTTCGCTCGCTTTTGTTAGCCAAGAGAGGAAAACAAAAAGTCTAATATTATAGCTACTACATAATTAGTTGAAAAGTTCTATTGTGTATAGGAAGAGGGAATACCAATTGAGCAAAAAAAAAAAAAAAAAAAAAAAGGTGGGGATGACCCATGCCATGGATCCTATACAGATTAATTAAATAAATAGTCTCTTGTTGTTGTTGTTGTTGCTGCTGCTCTTGTGGCCTAGTTGGAGATCACATATAAATGTAAAGAAAGAGATGAACAACAACAACAACAAAAAAAGGCCTTTTGTTGACTATTATATGGGCTCATGGAAATGAATTCGCAAGGGTTTCCGTCCCCGACGGGTTTAATTGCAAAGCATCTGGTCAGAAAGAGAGCGAGTTTTATTGTTAGGAATAAATCTAATTTGTTAAGGGATTTGCGTATCAGATTTTGTTTGTCTTTTGAATAAAAAACACTTGCAGGAAGATTTTTCTTTTAATAAGCTAATTCATTTAGCGAGTTAATTATTCTTTTAGACAACGGTAAGAAATCGGTTTAACTAGCGGCAATACCCGCCGGGGGACTTCGCCAATTTTTTTGTCTCCCTGAAATTTTTTGCGAGTTTAGTAGAGTATATATACAGAGGCGTAGCAGATCACAAAAGCCAGATTAAAAATTATGAAAACACGATGAAAAATTATAATATAAAGCTTTTATATATAAAGTTATATAAAATTCCGTCCCTGATCTCTTTTTTTTTGGCCGTCTATGGTTTGAAATACTTGCGATAGGGAAGCTCGTGACTCTGACTGATAATAGAATAATTCATACAAATTATTTGAATTAGAGTTTATCGAAACATTATTCTAAAGTTAGTAAAAGAATTAGATTTTCTGTTTAACTGTGGTCTATTTGTAAAAATTACAACGTTTCGGACACTCATTCTGTGGCCTTCTTCAGGTACAGCTAAGATTATAAAGGTTGTTACATAATACAGTCGAAAAGGATTGGAAGATCCCATCCAGAGAAATACCTGATGGAGAAGGAAGTCGAAGACTGGAAGGAGAAAGTTTGGGCGCGAGCTAGATGTGAAAATACCTACAATAATCAAGAAGGAAGAGACAGGGATGTCTGGGAGAGTCTGGAGAAGAAATTAGGGAGCGTGCAAGTATTACGTAACGCAATATTTGAAGATTTTTGACCCCCCTCCCCTCATGTAACGCGCAGTAACATTTTTCTGAACCCTCCCCCCTAGAAGTTACGAAACGCTCAAGTGGCCATTTTTATCTAAAAGTCACAATTATGTTGCGCAAAATGCCGGAAAGTTGTTAAAATACCAGTTACGTAACGCGTTGTTCAACCCCCCTCCCCCTCTTGTAACGCATAGTAACGTTGTACGAGACTCCCCCCCCCCCAAATTGCGCTACGTAATACTTGTAGGTTATCTTAACATCGGGAGTAATGAAGGACAATATGATCGAGTTGCTGACCAAAATAGAAGAAAAGCGGAAGAAAGAAAAAAAGAAGTAGGTACGTTAAAATTTATATAGTTTTTTTTTTAAATGTATTTGTTATGTACAAGATATGCATATGTGTTAAATTATGTATGTATATCCTGAAGACCAAAATAGTCAAAGGCGAAAAAGTTGAATCAATAAAATAAATAAATATAAAGGTTGTTACATCTCAATTGAATTGAGATTGTCACAGATGTAACAACCTTTGTAATCTTAGCTGAATTGTACCTGAAGAAGGCCAGAGAATGAGTTGCCGAAACGTTGTAATTTTTACAAATAAACCACAATTAAACCGAAAATCTAATTCTTTTACTAATGATAACAACTGTGAAAGCATAAACACCAAAATTATTCTAACGTTCTGAAAACTATAATTGACATTTCCATATTATTTGAAACTTCTGTAACTGAAATTCCTGCACTATACAATTTTTCGAAATTTTTCTGAGCTTCGTTATAAATTTTTGCTCAATTCTCATAAAGTTTAACAAACAAACAAATATCAATTAATTAATTTATTTATTTAGCTATTATTCAGTTATCAACAATTTATTTGCAATTATTTCCACCCAAAACAATTTAAATGTCTCTTATTGTGTGTTTATGAAATAATAATTTTAATAGTAGGTCAAGGGCGGATTCAAGGGGGGGGAGTAAAGGGGGTAATTATCCCCCTCCCAAGATTTGGAAAAAAATACTTTTTTTTTGCAAAAAAATTTATTTTTAATGTAAAATTTTAAAAATTAATACTTAAAAATTTGATTTGTATTTATATTCTGGCAAACAAGTACAGAATGCGCCTTTAAATTACCGATACACATTATTTTTAAAGAATAAATAATAATTTCTATATTGTAGAAAAGCGTGAAAATACTGTAGAATTTACCGCCCCTCTTCTTCCCTCCCTGGAGGATGACGACAACTCGACAGACATCTATCTCTCTATCTGACTTTAACACCCTTTGGAGAGGAGAAAAGAGATAGACAGCATCTTATCGTATTTTCTTTTCTTTCTGCGATAGACGTATTTGATCATTAATCATTAAAGAAGCTGTGATGCGATCGATTTTTAAAGAGAGAAAAAAATATTAATGATAGGCCTATTACAAAAAAAAAGTGTGAATTTTATTGAACAATTCATTCTGATTGTGTTTATTTCAGTTAGTCAATCTAATTAATAATCTTTATACAGAGTATTGAACCCTTAAAGGTGGGGAGGGCAAGTAAAGCGTCGTTAATTAGAATTTAGGAGGTTCGCCCACTGGAAACACTGGCTTGTCTTAGGTGGGTAAATATTTTGCCAGGAGTTCTTTGCACTCTTAAATTTTCAAAGAACCCTTAGAGAATGGCGAATCGAACAGTCGAAGTCTATTAGGCCTCGGGTACGATACGAGCGGTGAGCGGCAAAGCGGTGAGCGGCAAAGCGGCAGGGCGGCAGAGCGGCAGGGGGGTGTATGATATAAGCGGCAAATTGAATCAGCGAGCGCAATATTCAAATATAAGTGAAAATTCGAGTCGGCTAGAAGCCCTTTTATCTATTCCTATATCTTATTTCAATTAAGCATACAATTATTTAAATTTTAAAATCACAAGTATTATATTAATTTTTTTTTTATAATTAATTTTAAGTGAAAATTTATCAAATTTTTTTTTTATTAGATTTTCTGTCAAATTTATAAAGTCTCAAATTATTAAAATAAAATTCAATTCTATTTCAAAATATTTAACACTTTATTATCATTTATCATGCAATGAATGAATTTAACAAACAAAAAGAAATTAAATATCATGTTTAGAGGGGCCCAGGAAATTCTTTGTATGTGGTAGGTCCTTTCTTATCGAGTTGTAGTAATAAAAATTAAATTTCAATTTCCAGAGCATTTTAATTTAACTGACAATTCGGCATTTGTTGCAGGTTCTTACTAAAACAATATTTTCAAGAACAAATTATTTCATTTAAGAATTCTTGCTATTGTTAACACATAAATAATTTGATCTTTAATTAATTGAAGGAAATTGGATGTCACAGCGACTCTTGATGAAGGTGTGTTAATATATATATATATATATATATATATATATATATATATATATATATATAAAAAACACAAAATTATTTTTTAATTTATATATTTATTAGCACTTAACACACAATATATATATTAAAAAAATATTTTGTATTTAGTTATATATATATCAACACTCACTTTCATCAAGAGTCGCTGTGACATCCTGTTTTCTTCAATTAATTTAAGAACAAATTATTTTTGTGTTAATTCATATACATTGCCTTCTCATTATAAATGGGTTGATTTTGTCGAATTCCATCTTCACATCGTTATCATAAGATTATTTAGTAATATTAATGTCATCAAGCACCACACAAGGATAAATCATAAATAATCTTTGCAATTTGTGCTATATTTTGACTTCTTTCCTTAAAAAAATATAATAATTTTTTTTTTATGCTTTAAATAATTTGTTTTATTAATTAAATATACATACCGCCTTTCTTATTGGTTCAATTCTTGGATTAATAATATATTTACCAACATATTATTCCATATTTCCTTTATGAATTTGTCTGATAGATCAAATGTGTGTGAAATTTATTGCTTCCATATCGAACTGTCAAAGTAAAAGTAACCTCACTTTTTGGTTATAGGCGGCCATTTTCATGAGCGGCGCCTGGGCGGTGAGCGAAATTTAATGTCGGGGACGAGCGGCGAGCGGCGAGCGGTGAGCGTCAAAAAGTTGCCGCTCTGCCGCTCAGGCTTATCCTAGCCAGCAGCCACCCAAATACATTGAAACCAATACGTACAAAAAAGTTGAGCGAATTCGCTCTGCCGCTCTGCCGCTCTGACGCTGCCGCTCTGCCGCTCACCGCTCGTATCGTACCCGAGGCCTTAGAGTTTTTCTTTCTGCACAAATCGGCATCTTCTTGATCTAATTAGCACATAATAAATAACAAGATAACAATAACTATTATGTAACAATTCTCCTATCAATGTTTCTATCTTTATGCATTTGTAAGGTCTGAAGATGCTTAAATAAAGCCAATTGCCTCAAAAATAAAACTTGTTTTATTTAATAACGACGCTGAACCTCTAATTACTTTCTGTATTACATATATTTAATTAGTTTATTGTACAGATGGCTACCGGGTGACGTTCAACACACTGATTCCTCTTCGTATCGCTTAACCGCCGCAGCGATTGTGGTGTTTAAATAATTTTAGATATTATAAAAAAAAAATTCTTTAAAATTTATTCATTTGGGAGAGTGGGGATGAGATTTTCTTCTCTCGGGTGATCCGAACGAAAAAAAATATATCCTGAATTAGTATGATCTACGATTGTCATTCAACATATAAAATAGAACTTTTGAAAATTTTGTCAATGTCAACCTTTCAAAAAAATAGAATACAAATTTCCTGTTCCAAGGCGCCAATGACTTGGGCTGAAATGTCGGCAAAATTAAGAGCTCTAAGCGTCGGCATAAAATTTATTCATTCATAAATGCAGTATTTCAACTACAAAAATGATAAAACTCTTCATTTTTTTACTTTCTCTTACCTATGTATATATGTAATATATATATAGAGAGAAAGTATTGGATTCATGTCAAAAATTCGATGTCGAGATTTTGATGGATCTTCACGTTTTGAGGTCCCCTGAATCCAAAAAAGGTGGTTTTCGCGACATGGTCTGTCTGTGTGTGTGTGTGTGTGTGTGTGTGTTCAATTTTAAGCATGAAGGAATTGAGCTATGAGGTTGAAATTTTATATTTAAGTTAAACACCTCCCGGGACCGGAAAAATAAGCTTTTAATCAAAATCGGCCAAAGAGTACTAGTACTTTACTGATGTACTTTTTCAGTTTTTTTTCGATTTTCTCAAAATTCGCTCTAACGATTTTGTTTAAAATTCAAAAAATCAATTATTTTTTAGATGCTCTTTCAAATGTATATTCTCCTTTTGCCCTCAAAATTGTTTGAAGCACACTTTACTCTTGTGCTTCATAGGAAAGATAGGAGAAATGGTTGCCATGGAAACAAAATATAAATATTTTCCCTGTTTATAATTTTGACATCTTAAATTTCTAATATATTGGCGGAAACTAAATATATCTCGACACAAAAAATCTGGTGTGACCAGCACGGTGCACAACTTTCTCTTACCGAAGGTAAGAGAAAGTTGTGTGCTGTGCGCCAGTCACACCAGATTTTTAGATATGCTGAAATCCTCCAAAATTTTTTTTCAAGTGAATCATTTCTTCAGTGACTTCTTAAAACAATAAAAATTAATATATTTAAAAGAAAATTAAATTTTATAAATCTATTTTTTAAATTTAAAGTCTTTTTGGCATTTGAGGCCATTTAGACCCCATCTCTATTTATATCAATTAGTTTTTAATTTAACTACTAAATTTTTTTCGCATGAAAAAAAGTTTCGAACCCTTGACCCCTAGAACAATAGGCAACATTTCTACCATCTCTGCCATGGCCCATGGACTTTTAAAAATTTATTAATAAAATAAGTAAATTTTTAGAATTATTAAGTTCTAGACACCCTAATGAGTAGAGACCGGACAAAAAAGCATAAAAAAATGAAAAAAAAGTGCTTAAAAAAGCATAAAAAACTTGAATAAAAAGTTGTTAAGGTGCGCGTCTGGGAAAACCGTTAAAGCACGATTGACTCGAGGCGGCACCAGATGGCGTTAGTGTTCCCCCATTGGATAACACGCAACTTGTTCCATTTCATTCTAGACTTTCCAGCTAATTAATTAAAGGCAAAAAATTAATTATTTTTTAACACAATGATTACTAATTTAATTATCTACAACTTATAGAGCTCCTTTTTTTAAAATATATTTTATTTAATGCGATTAATCTAAAAAAAAAAATTTTTTTTTTCGAAAATCAAAAAAAGGGCTTCAATAAGTTGTAGATATTTTAAATAGCTTTAATTTAAAAAAATTTGAGGTCGATAGCTTCTAAATTGTGGCCGCTGGAAAGTCCCAAAATTAGCACCCCGAGACGCGCACCTTAAATAAGCATAAAAGTTGAAAAAAAACATCTAATAAGCAATTTTTACTCATACCGATGGCGTATACAAATTTTTTTTTAAAGAAACTAAATTTATTCCGCCCCACCCTGCAAAAAATTTTTTTTGTGGAACCAAATTTTTTCACCCTGCTGAAAAAATTTTTTTACAGGGCTGTATTTTTTCACACTGCGGGATTTTTTGGAATTTTTTTTTTTTTTGGGGGGGGCGGCCTTCCCCCCCCCCCTTATATACGTCCCTGGTGTATGCGTGTGTGAATGGGAAAAAATTTTTAATAAAAAAAAAAAAAAATTATAAATATTCGTAAAATAAGTTCAAATAAGCACGAAAGGGAAAAAAAAGCATGAAAACTCAAAAAAAGCAAAAAAAAGCATAAAAAATGTAATCTCAATGCACTTAGTTTTTCCTAATTCGTATAGAAATTAAATATCTAATGGCTGCTTATAAAATTCAGCAATAAGCATTTTGCTTAAAATCCGGTCTCTACTAATGAGTATTCCTAAAAACAAAAATTTGTCTTAAACCACTCTTAATTCATTTAAAAAAAAACCCATAGAATTTCGTCAAGTAGTTTCAGAATTATTAATTAAGAGGGTATTAAAAATTAAAAATAATTAAATCTCATAATTATTTTTTTTATAATTAATCATATTTAAATTAAAGTTTATTTTATTTTTCTGATACGTTCCTATAAATATTTTTTCATTTTTATTAAAGAAAGCTTGTTTTAAATGTCCTCTTTTTTTGGAGGGAAGTAATAAAAATTATCTGAAAATGTAATAAATCTCTATATATTCCCTCGACGATCGGAATGTTGTTCTTCTCTCTCTCTCTCTCTCTCTCTCTCACAGTTGCGCTGTTTTATTTATTTATTTATATATCGTGCGCTTGGGACCATGTTTTTGGCTCCCCGGTTAAATACATAGAGTACATCTATATGTAAACATATAATAGTTAATTTCCACTTCACGTTCTAATGAAACCGACATTAACTATTCTAAAAGACTATTTTTTTTTTAATTATATGAATAATATAATAACTCTCTCAGTGTCGCGTTCTTGTGAAGAATGCATCATTAAGAGAAGCTACGCACTTTTAAACGAGGTCTATTCTCTAAAAATCAGACTTTAAAATTTAAAATAAACAAATGGGTGTTAAAAAGTAATGTAAAAACAATCAGCGTTAAAAAAAAATTTTAACAGCGACGTTAACATGTTGCTTTTATTTCAAAGCTATCAAAATCATAACCTTACTTTTTAAGTTAAGGGCGCTATTTTTATTTTAAACACGACGTTAAAATATTAAAGACACTTCCTAGACATGACATAAATTTTTAACACTATTTACTAAATGTTAACGCTTTGGCTTTAAAGTTTTTGTATACAGAATAGCTATTTGAGGCAAGGAAGTGATCTTGAAAAGCATTTTTTAACGCTGATTGTTTTTACATTACTTTTTAACACCCAATTGTTTATTTTAAATTTTAAAGTCTGTTTTTAGAGAATAGACCTGAACGGGGGTGTTACCGTAACACCCTATGATCGTGCCTGCAATGGGATCCATGGCACACTTGAGCATTTGTTTACAGTATAACCATTATACTAGGCGAAAATTAAAATTTAACAAAAATGATTTCTGGCAAGTGGCCCAGGCAGGGCCGGAGCTAGGAGATTTTTTAGGGGGGGGGGGGCAAAATTTAATTTTCCGCCCCCTCCTTAAAATTTTCTATACAAAATTCATATCATTTTACCTTTTTTTTAAGTAAATCTTTTTCTAATTGCCGCCCCCTGATATCTGCCGCCCGGCCCGGGGCACATGCACCCACTGCCCCCCCCCTAGATCCGGCCCTGGGCTCAGGGCTAGAGCATTAGCTTCTGATACCGAAGGTCCAAAGGGTTCGCATCCCGTCTCATGAGACAAAAATTTATTTCAATTGTATTGGCTACCAATCCAACTGAAATAAATAGAGACGGGGTCTAAATGGCCTTCGATGCCGAAAAAGACATTAAATCAAATAAAAAAAAAAAATAATAAAATTAATTAAAAAATAATAAAGGCAAGTTTTAATTTTAATTTTTCCCTTCGTAACGTATGTTTGATCTTCGAAACTAGTTGACTAATTTTCATGGTATTTTTACTTTCTCTTACCCAAGGGCGGATCCAGAGGTGTTTCCCGGGGGGGAGTAATCTGGTGTGACTCGTCGCACAGCACCAGAGGCGTATATAGAAATTTTTTTCGGGGGGGGGGGGCTGTTCTCAAAAATTTTGTTTTTCGCGGAACCAAAAACTTTTTCATGTGCCGTTCGCGGAACCAAAAATTTTTCCCATTTTTTCAAATCTCGGGGGGGGGGGGGGTAATTACCCCCTTCCCCCCTTGTATCCGCCCTTGCTCTTACCTCTATATATGTTAATACAACTTGCAATTACCGAAGGTAAGAGAAAGTTGTGTGCTGTGCGACAGTCACACCAGATTTTTTAATGCATAATTTACTAAGATGCTTTTTATTATAAATAATAAAAAATTATATATACCGTATATATACAATATAATTTACTAATGGCCGTCTGTCTTTTACGCTCTATTGGACTAACTTCCGGTTAGAGAATCGGGTGGAAATTTTTATATAATATGCCATGAAGAGATCTAGAAAACCACCCCCTCCCCCGCAGCCAAGGGGAAAAGATTTTGTTGAAATTTTGCTCAAAAAATTCCTGATAATCAAGAATTTTTTCATTGTATTCTCAATTTAAAGCAAGACGCGATGCCCCCAGGAGGAAGCCGGCGGGGTTAGTGTATTTATTTATTATTTTCCTCTGTTGATAAAGCCAATCAGACTTAAATTTGAAAAAATTAGACCATAATATGGTGGGGGCTCTTTAGGATAGTAAATAGTAAATCAATCAGAGATTAATGGATGTCAAAAAAAAATTTTAATTCCACCATTAAAAAAAAAAATTAATTAAATTTATAGTATGCCCGGTTTTTTTTTCTCTCCCTCTTTCGACGAAGAATGTCTTAAAGGTAAAATAGATGTCGTTAGTAAAAAAAAAAAAAAAAAAGAACTAGAGTGGGTTCACAAAGTGAAATAAAAATCCTTTGTTTCCGCAAGGTGAGATCTTAATTAGAAAGGGGAAGAAAAAAAACTCAAGTTGCCTAAAACAGAGTAAGAGAGAGAGAGAGAGAGAGAGAGAAAACAACATCCGGTGGATTAATGGTCCAGAGATTGATCAGGCAAGCGACTCATGCCATGCCATGATGGTTGTAAAAGTCCATTAATGATTCAATTAAAAGCTCTCTCTCTCTCTCTCTCTCTCTCGCTCTCTCAGAGAGAGTGAATCAATAATCAATTTGCTCATAATCAAAATATATATATTTATAAGCATCCTAGCAGAACGGAATACATTTAGTATCAATTTAACAATAATCAACTTTTAACATTCACTAACATTAATGGATGCGAAGTGAAATCAATTAAAATATATATATATATATTTAGTGGATTTTATTAGCCAACGTTGGTAAAATTGTTATTAAAATAAAAGCCAGTTAAAATAATGTCGGCTATTTATTCAATTAGAAAAACAGAAATAGCATCAAATGTCTAAAAAGACTTTAAAAGAATTTTTTTTTTAATCTGGTGGGACTGGTCGCACAGCACACAACTTTCTCTTGCCTTTGGTAGAATTCAAGTTATAAAATGCCCTCGGGGCTTGGTGTACAAGGGCGGATACAAGGGGGGGGGGGGGGTAAAGGGGGTAATTACCCCCCCCCCGCCCGAGATTCGAAAAAAATACCTTTTTTTCGCAGAAAAATTTATTTTTAATGTAAAATTTTTAAAATTAATACTTAAAAATTTGATGTGTATTTATATTCTGGCAAACAAGTACAGAATGCGCTTTTAAATTACCGAAATTAAAAAAAAATAGTGTGCTGTGCGACGAGTTACACCAGATTACCCCCTCCACCGAGAAATACCTCTGGATCCGCCCTTGTTGGTGTAGGGGTTAGAGTGCTAACCTCGTATACCGAACGTCGCGAGTTCGGACCCTAAGCAGTCCGATGATTTTATTTAAGGCATTTGGATACCAAATGGCTTAAATAAGAATGCCTGGACCCCTAATATGTGTATATTATCAATAACGGTTATCGTCAAAGTCTTAAAAGGCCTAAGTTGCCGAAAAGACTGTGTGAATGAGAAAAAAAAAAAAAAAAGTTATAAAATTTTATATTTTGTTACCATTGCAACCATTTCTCCTATCTTTCCTATGAAGTACAAGAGTAAAGTGGTCTTAAAACAATTTTGAGAGCAAAATGAGAATATAAATTGTGAAAGAGTATCTAAAAAAAA
>JAKCPI010018675.1:0-33380 GCA_023213315.1 Euborellia annulipes | reverse complement strand
TATATAGAGATTATTATATTATCTAAAAAAAATTTCTCCACTTTAAGTTCCTTGGAGAAGGGGGGGGGGGGTTCATAAAACTTTTGGCCCCCCCCCCCCAAGCAGAAATCCTGGCTACGCTACTGATATCTACGGTAACAAAATTGTTTAAAATAATAAAACTGCATTATTATTTACACTTTAGATTAAAATTAGACATACAATGAAAATGAAAGGGGGGCGATAGGTGTTAGTCAGCTTCCAGAAAGGGTTGGGGAACCACTGTGCTAGTTTGTGCCACCTTTATTCACCAAATTATTTTTTTAGAACAAAACAAATTGTTTTTGTCCACATCTGCCTCTTCACTGTCCAAATCTACCTCACCCAAGAGGCACATTGGGACAATTTGGATTTTTTGGAAAATTGCAAAAATCTAATTCATCTATTGGTGAATAAGCGCTAAGCCTATGGCAATAGATAGTGCATTTATCAGTCTCAACAACATAACATTATATGATCAATAATATTGAAAGCCAAACTATACACAGCTAATTTTAGTTGTACTGTCCCAATGTCCCGCCCTCTCCCCTACTTGTTAATGCAGCATATATAGTACTTACTAATAATAATAATGAAAACTTTGGATCATACCTTATTAAAATAAACAATGCCAAAAAAGACACTGTAATGAGAATCACTACAAGAATGGCTATCAGCCTACGATTTTTGATGAGCTAAATGTTGGGCAATATTGACTAAGTGTCGCTCAGTCAGCGATATCAAAAAAAAACCTTGCCCGAAAGTACTAGCAATGCTGGCCATTTTGCCGCCATCATGGATATATTGCCGAGCCATGCGAATATATTACTGGAAATATTGCTCAATATTGAGTAATGTTGTCAAGCCCTCATTGCCGTTAAAATATTGTTCGTGTACAAGCCCCTTAAGAAGAGTCTTCGGTAATGTTGAAATATTTGTGCCCGAGTTGTGTAGTAGATCCCTAATCCATAGCTTATCCTTTCCAAATTCCTTAATTTAATTTCCTTTAATTTGAAAAATTTTCATACGTTACATTCTTTTTACTAAAATTTTTTTTAGATAGTATTTTCTATTTAAAAATTCATTTGATATCATTAACCCCGATTATTTTAAAGAATATCTCAGTGTAATGGATGAATGAACAATATGCAAAAGGTAATAGGAGTAAAGATCATGCCCAGTACTTATTCATCCATTATTTAAAATGGGATATACAGGATTCGTCACAATGGCAGAAAATTGTGGTTCTCATTGTATTCCAAATAGGATCATGATGATATCACACATTAAGGTGTAGATTGAAAGTACCAGAAGAAGACTTATTTGCTTTTGACCCACGTCCAAGAGGACTAAGAGAATTCTTTTATCGATATTTCGCAAATTTTGATAGGAGTGAATGATTTTTTAATAATAATAATAATAATCCCTTTATTCCTCCAGAAGAGTTTGCTCAAAGACCTTCATCACAGCGTGAGAAGATTTTCAACCCAGTGATTAGGATTCTGGGCCTTGGTCGTTTCAGGAGAGAATGAGTTAATATTTAACATTTCAAAGTTCAAAGAGGGTTTTAATATTTAGGTTTCTTTTTTTCAGCTTGAATCTTGAACAATGCCATTCTCTTACTAAGATGAGCAATCAAAGATATTCAGGTATTTACTCATCTATCACCATGCATATTATTTCTATTACAACCTATGTTTAAAAAACTCAAGTTCAAATCTAGTTCGATAGGAGTTGGTGTAAACAGTCTAAAGATTAAAAAAAAAAAAAACAAAAAAACAGTGAATATGAAAGAGTTGCAGAGGCATTATCGTCGTTGTCGGCATTTATTGATCCGTTTGTTAGATTGGCGCCCGCGCGCCGCCCTTTGCCCAGCCTCTGAGGCACCAAACTGGCGAGACTAAATAGTAGTGTAGGAGGCGGTAGGCGGCGTCGCGACGCCCAGGCGCCAGGAGCCCAACGAACTCTGGTGGCCATATGCTCAACCAACCAAGTTCGATTAGTTGAGGTCAGACGGCGCCACCAAGAGCGCTAAAGAACGCAAACTGAGTGGGAATCCCCTTAGGAGATTTCATACTTCATGCATATATATGAGTACAAACAACGTCTAATCTAATAAAATAACATTTAACAGAAAAAAAAAAACATTAGCAAATAATTTGTCCTTTAATTGTTACACTTTGGGGTATATTTAACTGTTCCACAAATAAATTAAAATAATTTATTAATAAATCATAAGTTTTTTGACCGATTATTGGGTAATAGGAGGCTTATCGAATATTCTGCGGAATCTGGAGTAGCAGAGTTGCAACACAACTCTGGTTCAACTTCCACTCCCCCTCCGTGCCAAGAGGCTAAAGTTGTTGACAAATGTCAATAATGATGGTCTTAAAGCGACAGAGCCTGGGCTGGGATCCCAAGCAGTCCGGTGAATTGATTTAAATTATTTGGATACCAAATGGTATAGATAAATATGCTTAGACCCCTTAATATATATCGTATCTAAATAATGTGTATCGTTAAGACCTAAGATACCGAAAGACTAAAAAAAAGGTTCCGCTTGCTTTAAAATATCATCCAAAGTCTCTTCCTGCAATTGGTAAGGAGATAATCTCACCCTAGTTATGGTGGGGTATTACAAAGGGCTTTAAAGGTATTTTAATCTGGGAACAGATTAACCTTTTGAATAATATTTAGTTTTATATACATATTTAGGATGTTTATATTAATATTGTATTTTATTTATTCATTGTTTGCTCAGGAGCCCACATATTGTGAATACATGGATGGCGACCACGAGCTACCCGAGCTGGGACTGGCAGTCCTATTCTTTACATGTCAGTCTCTTCCTTCCTCTTTTCAACAGGCGCCAGACCGACCGACGGGCCAGCCTGTTCTATTCCCGCCCGGTCGTAAAAAAAAAACCCATGAACCGCCGATCCCTTTATTTCCGCCGACCCCGCACCCCGGGAATAATCAGGCGAGGAAAGAAGAAGAAGAAGATTTTATTTATTCATTGTATTTGTATACAGACAATTTTTTTCTTTCACACTGGCTCTGTCTAATTGAGGAAAAAAAGTCTATAGTTCGATCAGAAGGAAATTGTCTTTTCGTATATACCCGATAATGTGACTAAACGGACATGATAACAGTCAAGTTGGTCTTTAAAAATTGTGTATTATAAAAAAAGCACCTAGTGTTGTTACGAACAAAGAAAAAAATAGAAAAGAAGTTTTATTTGTTTTAGGAATTCTTTTATACAAATCGAGTGTGACACTTTACCTAGTTATAATTTTTATGACAATTAATTTTTTGAATTCTTAGACAGTCTTCTTTTTGTTTCAATTTGAAGAAAGGTTCTTCAGTGTTCATTTTGCTCAAACAAGGAATATAAGCAAATCTTCCGCAAGAAGCTGATTGAAGAGATGAAGAGTTGCAACTTACCTAAAAGAAAAAGAGACAAAATCTTTATTAGGAGGGTGTTACTGTATTAGGAATAAGTCTAGTTCTACTCTAACATCTTTATATCTATCTGGAATATCATTGAATTTCCAATCATGGATTTTAATGAGAAGGCATTGATATGATATAGTCTGAGGAGTTAAAAATTCCTTCATTATCGTCTCAGAATTTCGTGTCTGCACTATCTCTCTTCTACAGGTATTACCATGGTCAATGCTCTGCCGAATTAAAATCAATTATCCCACCCAATGCAACATATTCACGGAACACAAGAGAGGCATCTTCCCAGCATCCCTATGCTGTTCAGATCACGACTAACAGAACAAAACAATTTCATTCTTCCTTTGTCCCCATGACCTCCCGTGATTGGAACAAGCTCCCTGCGTCTATCTTCCCCAAAACCTACAATCTTCAGACTTTCAAGTCTAACCTCAACAGGCATCTTCTCAGTTCCCGCAGTTGAGTTTCCCCTTTATGCTTCTCCTTTTGTTTTTATTTTCTTCCTGGCTGCATGTGACTATTGATCATTATAGGTCTTCGGACCTTATGCACCCATTCCAAAAAAAAAAGAAACTTCTTCCGTTGGGCAGTTCTACAGTAGGAAGCTTTCAAAGAAATGGAATTCGTTTCCTTCGTTCCAGAGATTTATTATGGTTTTATTTTCAACCTAATTTAAATTCCAAGAACTAAAGAGTTACATCCAGTTTTTGGAACAAATTGAATTTTTGTTATACGAGATTTTGTTTTATCTATTAAAATAAAATATTTTATTTTAGTAAAATAAATAAACAAACTTATTTTTCTTGAAGAGATTGAATTTCCCCCCAAAAAAAATGATTTATTTATTTAATACTTTGATTGAATTCGCCAATAAAAGAGAAAGATGGAAAGAAAGAGTGATATTTTAAATCATTTCCGTTTTTTTTTTATAAGCAGGTGTTGAATTTCTTAAGGAATAAATAAAAAAAAAAAAAAATTCTAAATTCAATATTTTATCATTCTATATTCAGAGAAGGTTTTTCATTCAATCGTTCAATCTGTCTCAAGAGAAGGATAATAAAAAGAAGAGGTGATAGAACTAACATGATGAAGCTGAGATGAGAGCTTCTGCTGATTGTTTCTGACAACATTCTTTTGGTTATTAGCCTAAAGTATTTTCGAAATATGCTTCAGGCTCATCTTATTGTAAGATTTTATTTATTTACATTGTATAACCTAGTATATAAGAAACTATTCTCATTTTGCTATTGAAATCTTCTGAAGACCACTTTACTCTTGTACTTCATGAAAAATCTACTGTGACAAGCACAGAACACAACTTTCGATTACCGAAGGTAAGGGCTCTGATTTTTATGAAATATTATATTATCCTAAATAAATATTTCAAAATATATACGAGTATATACGGTAAACTGCACAACAATAAACAATTAAATTAAATATCTTTTGGCCAATTTTGAGTACCTATTTGTAAGTAAACCTTAAGAAAAAAAAAGTTTGCGCCCCCTACCCCAAAAAAAGTTGAAATAACCCCACTGTCTTTTGTGCTATGGATCAGGTTTCGTTCCAATGATGGAGTTTTTCGAAATAATATTAATATTTTCCTATTTATATAATAGGCCTATCATATAGATTGTTTTTTATCAGGATAGCCTTTGGCACCCGGGGCTTAATAAAAAAGAAAAATATTGTTCTATTTTCAAAAGAAATATGAAAACTGGAAGAAGCTTCGATTGAATCCTCTTTATATAATTACCAAATTACATTGCAGAAAAAATTAGATTTGATACAATCAATATTTTAAAAAAAGTAAAAATGCAAAAGCCCACAAGACCAAATTCAACTAAATCTGAGATTCATGCTCTTAAAGAAATTAGAAACCTTAAATCGATTAAGATCATCTCTGCAGACAAAAGTAACCCCACTGCATGGGCGTAACTAGAGAATTTGGCTGGGGGAGGGGGGCATGGGACCAGCTATCCTCCGGTGGGCCTGGAAAGCCCCATATTTTCTCAATTTTTCTTGGAGCAAGGAGCTTTCTGGGGGGGGGGGGCACAAGCCTTCTGGGGAGGGCGGGCCCCCCGGCACCCCCTAGTTACGCCCATGCCCCACTGTAGTAATGAACACAGTGGATTACAAACAAAAAATGGAAAACATTTTAGTCTTCTACTTATCGTTAGTTCACTTGAGTTGGAGCACTTACTTGAAAACGACTGCAGAATAAGCAACGTTGTCGAAACGTTGTAGACTATTTATATTTTGACTAAATAATTAATACAAAATGTGGTCCATAATTCATAATAAGATGTAGGATTTTTCAATTTTGAGCAATAACTCTAACAAAAAAAAAAAAAGAAATCTACATAAACCTCCGAGTCTCAGAATTATTAGATTTGCCGAACGAACTTTGTTCTCGAAAAATGTACAGTGAGGGACAATATTAAGCCCCACCATGGGCGTAGCCAGACATCTTGTTAGGGGGGGGGGGGCAACCCCTCGTTAGGGCAAGAGGGGGGTTGCGATTAATAATACATAGATTATTAATTATTTATTTAAATAAAAAAAAAATTAAATTAATGTAGCAGATTGGGGCGTTAAAAAAATAATTCCCAATGGGAAAATATATATATATTTTTCCCAAAACAAACAAATATATATTTGTTTGTTTTTTTTTTTTCAATTTTTAGGGTAAGCCGGGGGGGGCAACGGCCCCCTGCCTCCCCTGGCTACGCCCATGAGCCCCACCCATGCGTTTTCTACTTGTGATTATTTCATTGTTTTTATAAAAGAAAATGAAAATCTTAAATTTTCTAGGTTTGAACCATGAAAGTTTCCTTTAAAAAATTTATAATATTTTTTTAAAAACATTGAAATAATCACAAGTAGAATGGGTAGGACTCAATATTGTCCCTCACTGTACTTTATCAAATCTCCACGAATATAAAGACACAAGTATTCCTGACTTCCAAATCCAAAATATTAATGTCATCAATATTAGCATTTAACAGTCTTGGAGATTGAGAAGAATAATTTCCCTTCTGGATAGGTGGAACTGGAACTACCAGCTAAAAGCCTTACGTATCTAATTTCCCTTCTTTTCAAATTGGAAGTCATACCTGATGACATCATATGTGTAGAACTCAAATGTTCTGGAGGAGATAAGAACTTGACGAACCTCTTCTGAATTATTGCATTACCCTCCGAATGACCATCAACTATACTCTAATAACACTTCTCCCCAATATTAGCTGCCAATTAATTTAGAAAAACAAATGGCCTTAGATGCCGAAAATATTCTATACTTATATGACCATATAAATGATTACATATTGTTTTCAATTCAAAGAAAAACAAAATCAATGGAAATCACACCAGACTATTGAAGCTTTGAGACTGTGAAATTAAGATGCTTGTGAGTGAATTTAAATGCTTCTTTTTTTTTCTTTTAGTAAGTGAATTGTTAAAATTTAAATAAAATTTGGTCTGTAATGTCGACGGTTTTTTTTTTTTTAATAAAACTATACAATAAGAAAGAAAGTTAGGAGTGCGTGAAAAGTTTCTTTATGCTCTAATCTTCTTTGTGATATTATCTTGTAATTCGTACATAGAGAGTGAGAGGGAAGAAACAAAACTTAATAATACATAGAGAGTATACACCTACCAACCGACATGATCCACATGCGAAATCAACTTGTTTTTATTTTTGTTGTTGCTGTTTTTGTACGTGCCTAAATAGAATATAGCTCTACTAAAAAAAAAAAAAAAATACGAAGAGGTGAAAGGCTGAATTCCATAAGATGTTTTTATAAATGAAATTTCAAAACGTGTGTGATTATTAGGGCTCGGATTTCGCCCTATTTGCCTTTTTTTAATTTATGGCTTAAAATTTAGGCCAATATGATATGTATACGTTTCATGAAATTCTGAATAAAATAAGAGGCATTTGTTAGTGCCTATAATGCCTAATTTGGCTGATTCTGGGTTTTGGTGTCTATTTCATTTATAAATGCCTTTTTTAGTGCCTATTTTAAGTTCAAATAGCCAATTTCAATTTTTTACGAGCTATACACAGCCTAAATTTAAAATTTTTTGAATTATCAAGAAAATATTTCAAGGGGGGGGGGGGTAAAAGGGTAATTACCCCCCGCAATTTGAAAAAAAATACTTTTTTTCGAAAAAAAAAATTTGTTTTTAATGTAAAATTTTAAAAATTAGTACTTAAAAATTTGATTTCTATTTATATTCTGGCAAAACAAGTACAGAATGCGCCTTTAAATTACCGAAATTAAGAAAAGATTGTGTGCTGTGCGACCAGTCCCTCCAGATTACCAAAAATAAGACATCAATTTTTAAAATTTTTTATATTAACAGTTATTTCTTAATTTCTACCTTTTAAGTGCCTATTTTTACAATAAATGCCTTTTTAAGTGCCTATTTTAATAATTTTTAGTGCTTAGTTGCCTGCCTATTTTAAAGATTTTTAGTGCCTATAAATCCGAGCCCAAGTAAAAAATGCCTGGACCCTAATATATATAAATTCATAAATAACGGTTATCGTAAATGTCTTATATGGCCTGAGTTGCCGAAAAGACAGTGTGAATGTGTGTGTGAGTGTGAGTGTGAATGAGAAAAAAGTGTGAATGTTTTGAAAAAAAAAAAAAAAAAAAAAAAAAAAATCTAACTGTGAAAAATAATAGAAAAGTTGTGTGGCGATCTTAGTCACAGTTATTATATCAAAAAAATGAATTTTTTTTTGTCATTAATTCAAATTGAGTACACAAGTAGTAGTCTAAAATATTAGCATCTATGAATTTTTAATTAATAAATAAATCAAATTAACCTCGGAGTTAAAAAAATAAAAAAATAAAACAAAGAGAAAGAGATAGGAGGTAATAAATAAAACAACAAAGTTGTTGTTGTTGTTAATTTATTTGTTCAGGATCTCTTCTCATTTCGGGACTTTAGAAAATATTAAAATAAAAGTGTTTGAATTATTATTTTTTTTTTTTTTTTTTTGCTTTTATTAATTCAATTCAGCTGCATGATAACTAAAATAAGAAATAAACTCTTTAAAAAGCTTCAAAACAACAACAAAGTCTAATAAATAATGCTAATTTTAATTTACGGAGTTGCAACTATTGCCTTGGTGTTTTTGACACAGGCTGCTATCTGCAGCTCAGAATTACACAGGCCAATAATGATTTTGAAGCCGAGGTATTTAGAGCTAGCTATTCCTGGGTATATGGCTAGCGGATAGAGCTGAATCCAATTTTGTTTATAATTTGGTTAATAATTAACAGATTTACACCAATGAATGATTTTTGGAAAGCTAAAAAACTATAGAATAGCGTAAATATATGTTTTTTTGTATTCAAGAATGAAAAATCGTTTTAGGGGTTTGGACAGTTAAAAAGAAAACTGAAAAAAATTCGATTTTTCTAAACTCTTAGCTGTGGTATTTACAAGAGCGGATACAAGGCGGCAATTCCCCCCCCCCCCCGATATTTGAGTAAAATACTTTTTTTTCGAAAAAAAATTTATTTTGAATGTATAATTTAAATTTTTTTTTTTTTTTTTAAGGTCCTTCTCGGCATCTAAGGCCATTTAGACCCCATCCCTATTTATTTCAAATGATTTGTAGTCAAATCAAATGAAATAAATTTTTCTCGCTTGGGATGGGAAGCGAACCCGGGACTCCGGTGCGAGAAGCTAATGTCTTCTCACTGAGCCACGGCTCCCGGGCAATTTTAAAAATTAATACTTAAAAATTTCATTTGTATTTATATTCTGGCAAACAAGTACAAAATGCGTCTTTAAATTACCGAATTAAGAAAAAAATTGGGTGCTGTGCGACTATCACACCTGATTACCCCCCCCCGAGAAACACCTCTGGATCCGCTCTTGGGTATTTATAAATCATTTTGGTTTTTTTTTTTATCTAGAGTAAATTATTATACTTTACTTTCTCTTACCCTATATGAAATATAAATTGTATTATAGAGCTTAAATAACTAGTCATGCCTTGGGTCCCAAGGGGGGGGTTGAACCCCAAACCCCCATCCCCATGGCCACGCCTATGATTTCAACTAATTATTTTTCTGGACATCAAATTTTTGACATGATCGCTTACTTTCTCTCTATATATTTCATATATAGGGTAAGAGAAAGTAGTCGTACAGTGAGCACCACAATTAAGTCCCCACTTGCTAGCTTTAGTCCTAAGTATATGGTGTAAAGTGAAATAATTTTAATTCTGCACTATCTCTCTTCTACAGGTATTACCATGGTCAATGCTCTGCCGAATTAAAATCAATTATCCCACCCAATGCAACATATTCACGGAACACAAGAGAGGCATCTTCCCAGCACCCCTATGCTGTTCAGATCACGACTAACAGAACAAATCAATTTCATTCTTCCTTTGTCCCCATGACCTCCCGTGATTGGAACAAGCTCCCTGCGTCTATCTTCCCCAAAACCTACAATCTTCAGACTTTCAAGTCTAACCTCAACAGGCATCTTCTCAGTTCCCGCAGTTGAGTTTCCCCTTTATGCTTCTCCTTTTGTTTTTATTTTCTTCCTGGCTGCGTGTGACTATTGGTCATTATAGATCTTCGGACCTTATGCACCCATTCCAAAAAAAAAAAAAAAAAAAAATGACCGAAAAGGTAAAACGTAAAATCTGGTACAGATGATTTTATTTTACCATTTAAAATTATTTCACCATTTACCATATACTTAAGGCTAAAGCTATCAGGTGGGAACTTAATTGTGGCGCTCACTGTACAACATGCAAATTTCATAGTAAACCTTCGGGAATTGAATGATCACCAC
This sequence comes from Euborellia annulipes, assembly GCA_023213315.1. NCBI lineage: Eukaryota > Metazoa > Arthropoda > Insecta > Dermaptera > Anisolabididae > Euborellia > Euborellia annulipes. The sequence goes on along the minus strand of JAKCPI010018675.1, from coordinate 23,066 downwards.
CGATTGGGCTGAAATTTTATATTTCAACTATATGAATCTTTTTAATGGATAACGCCTTAAAAAAATCTAGAAAATTCAAAATAAGATCAAAATTTCTATTAAAATTTAATTTTCTCTATCTCTAAAACTAGAGCTAGCTGATGGAGCAAAACTGATGGCATTTTTGGAATCAGCGCTACCCAGGAATAGCTATGCATTTTTTTTTTAAATGTTATCTCTTGAATTTTACTTTCTCTTACCCTATATATGAAATATATAGAGAGAGAAAGTATTGCGATCATGTCAAAAATTCGATGTCGAGATTTTGATGGATATACATGTTTTGAGGTCCCCTGAGTCCAAAAAAGTGGGTTCCGCAAATTGGTCTGTGTGTGTGTGTGTGTGTGTGTCTGTGTGTCTGTGTGTCTGTGTGTAACGATTTTTTTAGCATGAAGGAGTTGAGCTACCGGATTGAAATTTTATATTTAACTTAGGTACCTTTGAAGAATCTCAAAATAAGCTTTTGAACAAAATCGGCCAAAAAGTACTAGTACTTTACTGATGTACTTTTTCAGTTTTTTTCGATTTTCTCAAAATTCCCCTCCAAGGATTTTTTTTAAAATTCATAAATGAACTATTTTTTAGATGCTCTTTAAAATGTATATTCTCATTTTGCCGTTGAAATCTTCTGAAGACCACTTTACTCTTGTTCTTCATAGGAAAGATAGAAATGGTTGCCATGGTAACCGAATTTAAATCTTTTTCTTTTTATTAGATTAAAAATCAATTATTATTTAAATTCCCATTTTTTTTTAATTTATTTGTGTCTTTAATTGTTTCAAAGAAAACATATATGTCTCTCTCTCACTTGCAAACATTATCGCCTGTCTCTACTCTTTTTAAATTCCCTTTCCACCTTATCTTCGCATAGGAACAATGTTAATTTCCTATAGGGATTTGTATGTTAATTTCGATTCAAAAGGGGGTCCCCTTTAGAACTTTTTAGGCATTTAAAATTTTTTTTTCCAATTCTTATGAAATTTTGTATTTATTTACGATTCTATATTGTGTATAAAATGTCCAAATATGAGATTAAAATTTTGAAAAATAACCATAGTTTATTTGAAGCAGTCAACATTTAAAATGCAAGTTTGAAACTAAGGTGCTATCGGAAACTAAATATATCTCGACACAAAAAATCTGGTGTGACCAGCACAGTGCGCAACTTTCTCTTACCGAAGGGTAAGAGAAAGTTGTGTGCTGTGCGCCAGTCACACCAGATTTTTTGTTTTATTATCTAGTTTTCGAGGTATAAATGTGTGACGTCAAAATCCAAATTTATTAGACTACAGTACCGCTTTTAAGAAGTTTCACTTCAAAAGAAAAAAAAAGTAATTATATTGAAAAGATAAACTCTCTTTTTATCAATTTTCTGTTTGATTAAGAACTTGAGATATTTAACTTTACTCTTTCTCTTTTGAAAAGCTCCCCCCCCCCCGCCCGTTTCTCTTTCAACTTTGAATTTTTAACCAAATATTTTATCACATCTCTTACTTAAGAGACAAAGGAGTTCTAAGATGATGATGATGATGATGAAGAAGAAAGATCCGGTTATTAATAAATGCTTATTCATATTTCACTGCATTCTCTCTCTCTTTATTTCATTCACTTAGTTAAAGTGGATGATCATTTTAAGAATGATATTGATTAAAATTAAATAATAATGCTTTTAATAGAGTATATGAACGTTTAAAAGAGTGTTTTATAATTATGTCACACAACAGCATTCAGTGATCTATGTCCGATTAAAAGACGCTTTGAACGCCACCCATAATATTTCATAAACTAGCCAGCCTTCGGGCTTTGCCCCTCCCCCCTCGCCCGCTGGCTCAGGCCCTTGGTTTTTCTCAATCAAGTGCTCAAATTTTTCAATCAACTCGTTTCAAGCAATTAATAGTCCTAATAATAACAAATGCATGGTTTATTAAAAATAAAAAAAAATTAAAAAAAAAATCTCTATATATGAGGGGGGACAGCTCTAAGGGAAGAATGTTAATAAGTTTCCTTTAGTTATATGACACGTGGCTAGATGGCAATACTAGGCTAGTTCAAAATTTATCCTGTAGAGTTCGTTCCATTCGCCAACAAAATAACATTTTTTCATGAGTTTAATAACAAATACATTAATTAAGTGACTTCAAAATCTGGATATAAATGAATTAACTTTTAATTTTAAATTTTTTACAATTTATAAATGACCTTTTGTTAAAAAAAAAAAATTAATAGTACTACGTGTCATTCAGGTAGCTGAAAAAAGGTTTGAAACCTAATAAAGCAAAGTGTACGAGCAGTCAGTATCAAAACATGTGAATTGCAACAAGCTCGAGTTCAAATCTCTCTGGGAGCAAGTTTTTTTTCCCCTGCATATTTTTAGTTCCTTGACAAGAGTATAGATGGCCCTAAACTTATAAACAATTTTTAACCTGGAGATGTCCAATCTTGATTGTGTTTAATCTGTGTCTCTATACTAGACCCCATCCCAGAACTCTCTAAGGAAAAATAAATAAAAAATTTAATTATATAACAATTATTATTACTTTTAATTTGAGAGATTTAATTATTTAATTATAAATTTAATTAATTTTAATTAGCTTTAATTTCTCATAAGGCAAAACAAAAAACTCAATGCTTTTCAATATATCCTCTATAATATAAATTTCGTTTCAAAATTCTAACTGGATGTTGGTCAAACAGAGCGTGAGAGACTATATATGGACCCTGTTATGCATTAGTCAGTCAAGCGCCAAAAAAAATTAAAAATTGAGTTAAGCACGGAATATTATTTCAAATGCTTTAATTAATAGAATTTTTTATGAAATATGTCCTAAAAAAATGTATATTTAATGTTACTTGCACAATTGGCAAGAAAAAATTATATATAACCCAATCAAAACAAAAAACTTTTAATGTTAATTTTCTCAAAACTCGGTAGCTGGCGCTTGACACACTAATGCGTAGCAGGGTCCATAAAGAAATTTAAAATAATTTTTATTCCCAAACTCCTCCCATTTTTATTTCTCTTCTCATATAAAAAGAAAACGAGTGTTTTATTGTATATCTCAAAAATTCAAAAGTTAACAAATAATAAGAACGGGGGAGGGGGGGGGAGAAAAAAACAGAAAGAAGAGGAGAGAGAAACAAATTGCAAAGCACGAACAAAACAAATAAAAATAAAAAGGCGGGATTAGAAACAGTAAAAGTAAAAAAGTTTAAATTTGGTAATAACCACCCTTCAGTGAGGCATGGGGTAGTGGGGTGGGGTGGGGGGGGAAGTGAAAAAAGCAAAGCAAGGGTGGGGGAAAAATAAAAATAAAAAGTGATATGTTTGAACTATAAAATAAGAATTTAGAAATAAGCTAGCCGAGCCGCCCAGCAACCCCTCACTTGAATAAAATTACCATTCTATTAATATTATTTTGATTTATGTATTTTATAAATACCTATATATGGACCCTGTTATGCATTAGTATGTCAAGCGCCAAAAAAAATTAAAAATTGAGCTAAGCACGGAAAATTGTTTCAAATGCTATAATTAATAGTATTTTTTTATGAAATATGTCCTAAAAAAATTTATATTTAATGTTACTTGACAAAAAAAAAATTATATATAATCTAATGAAAGCAAAAAACTTTAATGTTAATTTTCTCAAAACTCGGTAGCTGGCGCTTGACACACTAATGCGTAACAGGGTCCATATATATATATTTTTTTTTTTCATCAAAGATAAAGATTATTATTATTTGAAATTCCTATTAATTCAAAAAAGTTGTAATTTTTGAAGTGAAACTTTTTTTTACACGAGATAGAGCTAAAGTTTGATTCAAGCAGCTCAACGAAACGCTGTACGGTCGCGTTTAGTATTATTAAATGTGAATTTTCTTGCAAAATGAAGTCAGCCGGGAACAAACAAAAAGCGGCTGTTGACCTAAGTTTATCAGTTAATACAAGATTATATTAGACTATTTGAATCTTATTGTAAAATTTGCCTATTTCACTTCTTTAAAATACATTTTTATATTATTTAAATTGCCAGTAGATTTTTAAATTTCTGATAACGTCATTTGAGTTTTATTTAGTAGATAAATTAATATATTTTATCAGGTTTTTAGGGCGCTGTACTCGCACGAGAATAAAAAAAAAAAAGTAGATAAGAGGTAAAATAGTAGGAGTATTAACGAAATCGTGTGTGTGTGTGTGTGTGTGTGTTCCGGTTGATCCCATACTGATGACAAAGCGCAGTAGCAGCAGCTGGACCAAAATCGGATTAACCCGGGGATCGTGTTGACAGCCGTATCTTACTTACTGTTAGACACACAGATGCACTCAGAGTGGAGAGAGAGAGAGAGAGAGAGAGAGAGAGAGAGAGAGAGAGAGTGGCATTAAAACAAACATGAACCCCGCCCGCGAGATGTAAAGATGGGGCTAATAAAACATGTGGGTGTCGCCAAAATGCGTCTCTCTATTCATCCATTCCCATCAAGCGAATTAATCCTGGTGTTGATTTCTCTTCTCTTATTGTTAAAATTATATTTTTACTCCCTCTTGTACCCCTATGTGACAGAGGGACACTATATAGAGACCAGAAAAAATATTCGGATGCCCAAATTCACAAGTGAGAAAGGTAAAAAATTCAGAATTTTCCCGAAGAAAAGCATTGGGTTTCTCGAGTTTTTTTTTTTTTTTTTGGAATGGGTGCATAAGGTCCAAGGAATCTTTTTTCAGACTTACAACCCTCGTGTGTGGTCAGTTATCTAACCTAAGTTCCAATTTTCGTCCGCCCTATTTCCCCCACTATTGGAAGAGCTATTCCCCCACTACGTATCTAAATTCTGTAGTGGGAGACTGCTCAATGACGTCATCCATACTAGACTCCGCCCAAATTGTTCCATCCTCCATTTTTATAGAAATTATTATTTGTAGTGGCATTTAAAGAAGTTTTTAAGGTAACTGTTATTTAAAAAAGAACGCTGAACGAAATAGATAAAGAACCAACCACACCAGCATTGATAGGCATATTTGGTAGTAAGTTAAGACAAAAAATTGACTACCGCTATAATACGGAGTTAAAGGCGAGTTCAGGGGCGTATTTAAGGGGGGGGGGCCGAGGGGGGCCCGGGCCCCCCCCCCCCCGAAATTTCCCAAACACATATACATATACAGGGATATACAGACATCAGCGCAACAAATTTTTCCGCAGGATGAACAACTTTGGTTCCGCAATAGAAAAAATGTTCCTCAAAAAATTTCGTGTGAAAAAAAGTATAGTTTCTTAAAAAAAAAATTTCCTCAGAAAAATTTTTGAGTTCGGGCCCCCCCCCCCCGAAAAAAATTTCTATATACGCCCCTGGGCGAGTTGTACAGCTAGTTTAAAAGAAATATTTCAAGATAAGGAATTTTACTGTTCGTGTGATGTTTAATGTGAAAATTATAACAAAATAAATCAATATTTCATTTTTTTGATTTTATTGGCGACTGCAGAAAGTATGCCCAAAAAAGCAAGTAGGCCTAATTCAAAAATTTGCCAAGCGATGTCAGAATGGTAGCTAATAATATTTAATGCATTTGTTTGATTTTCATTGATCTTGTAACAATAAAGACTTTATAAATGTTATTATACATATATTATGCATCTTTTATAAAAGCATAAAAATATATAAATATAGGCCATTAGGCGATAGGCTGTTAGACTAGCCTGCCATCTATTGCAAGAATGCTGAACTAATTTGACAGTTGGTTTTTAAATAAATCATCTAAGCTTATTTTAAAAATTTGTTAAATAATATGTGATTAATAATAACAATAAATTCATTTTTAAATTTAAAAAAAATTAAAGATTATTGGGACAGATTGTTTTTTTTGTATTTGCTTGATAACAAAAAAATTAATTACGATAATTTTTTAATAAGTCATTAAACAAATTATAGCTCGATGTCCCAATAATCTCTTATGAATTTAATTCATTTAAAAAAAAAACCGCATTGAAAAATTCTTTATAATAGTCTAGTTCTTTTTTAAGTACGTTTAAACGTCGCTCCTGAACCCCCTTAAAATAAATACTATATATTTTTTTTTCGATTTAATATTCAATTCGATATAAGAATATTAAATTATATTTTTTTATTCCCTCAATATTGTTTTTTTTTTTTTTTTATTCATATCTAAAATTTCAAAATAAATATAAATTCTAATAATAAAGAGTTGTTGACTGCCCTCGGGGAAATCTTCCCCGGGTCACTTTTATTTGAAGTTAAATGAGTTTTTTTTTTTTTTTTTTTAGATTGAGGGGATGAAATATTATTTTGTTAATATAAAATAGCGTTAGTAATTTATTTTAAGCTTAATCAGAGAGGAAAAAAAGTGTTTTTATTAAAATTTTCTTATATATTCTATTATACGTATAAATAAATAAATTTTTAATTAAAAAAAAAAATAAAGAAATTAATATTTGTGTCGCTTCAATGAATGGACCTTTTAAAAAAAATAAAACGCAAGTGTATAGCTGGGTTGTAGGTGTTTTTATTTTCGCGGACACACTGAAATATTGTTCCAAACATCGAAAAAAAAAATTCCCTCCTTAATTTTAATTTTAAGGGGGGTTCAGGAACGACGTCTAAACGTACTTTAAAAAAACTAGACTATTATAAGGAATTTTTCAATGCGGTTTTTTTTTTAATGAATTAATTTCATAAGAGATTATTGGGACATCGAGCTATAATTGTTTTAATGACATATAAAAAAAATTTAATTTTTTTTTATCAAGCAAATACAAAAAAAAAGCAATCTGTCCCAATAATCTTTAATTTTTTTTAAATTTAAAAATGAATTTATTGTTATTATTAATCTCATATTAATTAAGAAATTTTTAAAATAAGCTTAGATGATTTATTTAAAAATCAACTGTCAAATTAGTTCAGCATTCTTGCAATAGATGGCAGGCTAGTCTAACAGCCGATCGCCTAATGGCCTATATCTGGACTATATTTATATATTTTTATGCTTTTATAAAAGATACATAATATATAATAACATTTATAAAGTATTTATTGGTAAAAGATCAATGAAAATCAACCAAATGCATTAAATATTATTAGCTACCATTCTGACATCTCATGGCAAATTTTTGAATTACTTGAGATTTTGGGCATATTTTTTATGACACAGAATGCCATCTTAGCGGGAAAAACATGCGTAACACCTTCGCTCCTGCCCCGCCTTAAGTACTTAATCTCGATAGTTGAGTTTTAGGACTTTCGAGGCCGACACCGATGAAACGGTTCACGTAGCAATAAAACAATACTGGACATTTTAAAGAGTGTCAAATATATTACAGATTGCGATTAATCGCAAGGAAAAATCATAAAACCGAACTGAGTTATAACAATTTAAAAAAAAAATACGAGTACAATGATTTAAATATTATTTCAATGGAAAAAAATTTAACTATCAAGAGGAAGTAATTAAAATTAAGAGGGTGAAACTTCGAGAGGATTTTTGTTTGGAACATTATTTCAATGTGTCGGTGAAAATAAAAAAATGTTCGTTTCAAATGAAACAATCTAAAATTGATTATTTAAGGGGATGGTTCACAAAATGTATAAAATCCACTATAACACATTCATAAAGACTTTTTGCCAGCTCTGAAGATGGTGCAAACAAGGAACCGAAACGTTGAATAAATATATAAAGAAAAAATTTTAGATGATGCTACCTTAAAAAATCAAACAATTTGTAAGATAAAAAAAAAAATATCCGTTTATAATTTATAATACCAACACAATTTACACTTGTCATTCATACATTCATTATATGTATGTAAACATAGGCTCAAATGTTAAACTAGGAGATTATCAAGGATTATTAATTGCATACAATTGATGGATGTTGTTTGATGGTTATTTTTAATCGAAATTACAACTTTTAACTAAATGGGTTTTTTCTTTTTAAGAAATCATGATAATGAAGATGCGGTGTGCATTTAGTGCACAGGACTTTTCTCAGATGACCACAATGGAGAGGACTGGATCCGGTGTTCTAAATGCACGAAGTCCCATACAACTTGTGATGATTCTAGAAGTGTTAAATATATTTGGACCATGTTATGCATTAGTGTGTCAAGGGCCAAAAAATTAAAAATTGAGCTAAGCACGGAATATTGTTTCAAATGCTATAATTAATATTATTTTTTTATGAAATATGTCCTAATCCAATGAAAACAAAAAACTTTAATGTTAATTTTCTCAAAACTCGGTAGCTGGCGCTTGACACACTATTGCGTAATAGGGTCCATTTATCAATTGTGTCGATAAAACTCTAAAGATAACAAATTAACAAAGACTTGGATTTCCTACAGTGAACATTGATTGACATCCCCAAATAAGGAGCCCATTATTATAATGGACAAGTTTACAACTTTTTTTTTTTGTTTCTTCATAAATACACCTTCATTCAAAAATATAAAATAAAATACTCATGATAAATGTTTTCTAAAGAGAATAATAAAGTATATTTGGCGTTTTTGTTAAAATAAATTTATTTAGAAGCAAGGGCGGATCCAGAGGTGTTTCTCGGGGGGGGGGAGGGTAATCTGGTGTGACTGGTCGCATAGCTCACTATTTTTTCTTAATTTCAGTAATTTAAAGGCGCATTCTGTACTTGTTTGCCAGAATATAAATACAAATCAAATTTTTAAGTATTAATTTTTAAAATTTTACGTTAAAAATCAATTTTTTTTTTTGCGAAAAAAAGGTATTTTTTCAAATCTCTGGGGGGGGGGGTAATTACCCCCTTTACCCCCTTGTATCCGCCCTTGTTTAGAAGATATAAGTAGGATGGCAGCCAGGAAAGAAATCAGACAAAAATTTAATTAATTTTTATCTAATTTTATTACGATTGCCGAAGTTTCGGACGCAAATCGCGCCCTTCCTCAGGACAATCGATACTTAAGGTGCGCGTCTCGAAAAACCGTTAAAACACGATTGACTCGAGGCGGCAAGAGATGGCGTTAGTGTTCCCCCATTGGAATACACGTAACTTGTTCCATTTCATTCTAGACTTTCCAGCTAATTAATTAAAGGCAAAAAATTAATTATTCTTTAACACAATGATTACTAATTTAATTATCTACAACTTATAGAGCTCCTTTTTTTAAATATCTTTTATTTAATGCGATTAATCTAAAATTTTTTTTTTTTTTTTTTTTCGAAAACCAAAAAAAGGGCTTCTATTATTTGTAGATATTTTAAATAACTTTAATTTAAAAAAAATTTGAGGTCGATAGCTTCAAAATTGTGGCCGCTGGAATCTCCCAAAATTAGCACCCCGAGACGCGCACCTTAATGAAATACAGATGGACGTATTTTTTTAATTAACAATATAAAAACACAATTCACGGGTTTGTGATGCATTGCGCATTAAATGCGAAAGGCGCCAATGAATCAAATATATACAGTACAAAACAATGCATCACAAACTCGTGAATTGTGTTTTTATTTTGTTAATTAAAAAAATACGTCCATCTGAATTTCATTAACTATCGATTGTCCTGAGGAAGGGCGCGATTTGCGTCCGAAACGTCGGCAATCGTAATAAAATTAGATAAAAATTGATTCCTTCCTGATTTCTTTCTTGGCTGCCATCCTACTTATATCTTCTTCAGCCATCATCTCAATATTATTATAAATTTATTTAATTCAATTGTTTTCTTTTATAGCGATCCAAAAACAAACTTACTATTACTACTAAACTCTTTATAGACTAGTTCATATCACTTTACCAACTTTTTGATGGATTTAAATTTAGGTACGAGGTTCAGGTCATCACGAAGTAGAACTTTGCGAGGGTGGGGGAGAGTATCTGGCACACTTCATTCCTAACCAAGACTTTATATTGCATTCGTATTTTCTTTTCTATAAAGGTAAAAATTCCCCCTAATGAGATATAACACGTCGAAGTGAGATGATGATAAATGAGGAACATGGTTATATTCAAAGACATGCATGTATTATACCTACAGGGTCTATATATCTACTATATTAGTTGATTGCTCTGGTAGTGTACGTTGTAAAGCACAAGGGATAATCGTATAGGCACTAATTAAGCTGATTAAACAAGAGTGCAGGGAACCAAAGAGAGAGAGAGAGGGACATTGGAGAGTGTGTACGGTGAACGTGAACGTCACAATAATTCACAAAGCTGCTGCTGCTGCTGCCTCTTCCTTGTGTTGTTGTATCTCAATAGGCATCAATTTAGATGTTGTAGTCGTATAACCATTAACGTCTCCGGACTGGAAATTATGCAAATGATAACTCCTTTAGATAATAAATAACCAATTAATGTCATCATTAATAATTATTTACGCTAACGCGTTTTAAGAATACGATGTTGAAGTTTTCTCTCTCTAGGCGTCAAAATGGTTAAAATTTATTTATATCTAATATGAAAAATAATCAAACCAGAACAGTTTTAATAATTGATTGAAAAAAAAAATCACCCAGATTTGATTTAAATTCTAAATATCAAGACAAAGAGGCTTGAAGATAGGCTATATTGCAATATATTCTGTCTTTTCCAATAAGGTGGGGAAGGCAGCTAGTAGGAGAAATAAAACGCTAATTTAGCTCAATTTGATCTTCGACGTTTCGAGTGCTAATTGCCACTTTCTTCCGGACTTATTGAATATTATTCAGATCCTCGGAATTTTGATGATGGTTTTTTGTAAGACCGAAACTGTTAGTGTTTGAAATGCAATCGCTAGTCCTCAATAAAAAATTTCCATTATTAAATATTTATTGAAAATTCCGAAGATCTGAATAATATATGAACTGTTTATTTTGAAAGTGGTGTAAGTCCATTTTCTATTGTTTCGAGAAAATAAAAGTGTTTATTAAAAAACCTATTTACCGACCAATTTTCAATTGTACAAAGCATGGGAATTTTTAAAGAAATTTACCAGTACCTAGTTATACATAGAAAATTGTTTGATGAAATCGGATCGTAGGCGTTTTCAAAAAATTATTCAATTATGGATATTATAATCGCGTTTTTAATCTTAACTTAATAATTGTAAAACGGGAAATCAATAGACGCATGTTAAAAACCGAGAACAATATTTAGTTTGTAATTGAAGATTTGAATCATTTTAAATTATTTAAAAAATTATATTTTAACAATTTAAAAATTGAATAATTAAATCTCACAATTATTTTTTTTATAATTCGTCATATATATTAAATTTCAACTTTCCTAGTATTGTCGTCACGGCTTGTGACGTCATGGCTTGTAGCGTCACGGCCTTTGACGTCACTGCTTGTAACGCGACATGCTGATAGAAGAGCGAAAAAATTTGAGGGGATCAAATTAAAGTTTCACTTTAAAAAGTAATTGGAAAAAAAGCACATAAATACATAATTATCATATCACAGGTTGTGAAGCCGATGACGTAAAAATTAAACCTTACAGAAAGAAAATCCCCTAGTTATTTTTAATTAAAATGTATTTTTGTTTTAATTAAGATGCAATATTTTTATTTGAATGGTAAAAAATAAACGAGCTCACATCCTCTTTTTTTTTTAATGAAATGAAATTGTAATCAAATTAAAATTAAAATGGGCTTTATATATTTAAAGTTGGAGTTAACTTAGTTTGTTCGTTCGTTGGTTCGCTTTTGTTAGCCAAGAGAGGAAAACAAAAAGTCTAATATTATAGCTACTACATAATTAGTTGAAAAGTTCTATTGTGTATAGGAAGAGAGAATACCAATTGAGCAAAAAAAAAAAAGGTGGGGATGACCCACCCATGCCATGGATCCTATACAGATTAATTAAATAAATAGTCTCTTGTTGTTGTTGTTGCTGCTGCTCTTTTGGCCTAGTTGGAGATCACATATAAATGTAAAGAAAGAGATGAACAACAACAACAACAAAAAAAGGCCTTTTGTTGACTATTATATGGGCTCATGGAAATGAATTCGCAAGGGTTTCCGTCCCCGACGGGTTTAATTGCAAAGCATCTGGTCAGAAAGAGAGCGAGTTTTATTGTTAGGAATAAATCTAATTTGTTAAGGGATTTGCGTATCAGATTTTGTTTGTCTTTTGAATAAAAAACACTTGCAGGAAGATTTTTCTTTTAATAAGCTAATTCATTTAGCGAGTTAATTATTCTTTTAGACAACGGTAAGGAATCGGTTTAACTAGCGGCAATACCCGCCGGGGGACTTCGCCAATTTCTTTGTCTCCCTGAAATTTTTTGCGATTATATTAGAGTATATATACAGAGGTGTAACAGATCCCAAAAGCCAGATTAAAAATTATGAAAACACGATGAAAAATTATAATATAAAGCTTTTATATATAAAGTTATATAAAACTCCGTCCCTGATCTCTTTTTTTTTTTGGCCGTCTATGGTTTGAAATACTTGCGATAGGGAAGCTCGTGACTCTACTGATAATAGAATAATTCATACAAATTATTTGAATTAGAGTTTATCGAAACATTATTCTAAAGTTAGTAAAAGAATTAGATTTTCGGTTTAACTAAGGTTTATTTATAAAAATTACAACGTTTCGACCCCTCATTCTGTGGTTTTGTTCAGGTACAATTCAGCTAAGATTATAAAGGTTGTTACATAATACAGTGGGAGAGGATTGGAAGATCCACATGCTTCCCCCACTATAAGAAAATAAAGACATATTCGGGACCAGAGAAATGCCTGATGGAGAAGGAAGTCCCAGACTGGAAGAAGAAAGTTTGGGCGCGAGCGAGATGTAGATACCTACAATAATCAAGAGGGAAGAGACAGGGATGTCTGGGAGAGTCTGCAGAAGAAATTAACATCGGTAGTAATGCAGGACAATACCCGTATGATCGAGTTGCTGACCAAAATGGAAGAAAAGGGGAAGAAAGAAAAACATGAAGTGGATTAAAATTTATGTAGTTTTCTTTTTAATGTATTTGTTATGAACAAGATATGTATATGTGTTAAATTATGTATAGCCTGAGACCAAAATAGTCAAAGGCGAAAAACGGAATCAATAAAATAAATAAATAAATATAAAGATTGTTTCATCTCAATTGAATTAAGATTGTCACAGATGTAACAACCTTTATAATCTTAACTGAATTGTACTTGAAGAATATGAGTTGCCGAATCGTTGTAATTTTTACAAATAAACCACGGTTAAACCGAAAATCTAATTCTTTTACTAATGATAACAATTGTGAAAGGCTAAATTCCAAAATTATTCTAAAGTTCTGAAAACTATAATTGAAATTTCCATTTTATTTGAAACTTCTGTAACTGAAATTCCTGAACTATAAAATTTTTCGAAATTTTTCTGAGCTTTGCTAGAAATTTTAGCGAGTCAATTCTCATAAAGTTTAACAGACAAACAAATATTAATTAATTAATTAATTTATTTATTACTTTCTCTTACCTCTATATATATGTTAATATATAGAGAGAGAAAGTATTGGTTTCATGTCAAAAAATTCGATGTCGAGATTTTGATGGATCTTCACGTTTTGAGGGTCCCCTGAATCCAAAAAAGTGGTTTTCGCGACATGGTCTGTCTGTCTGTCTGTCTGTCTGTGTGTCTGTGAACAAAATATCTCAAGAACGAAAAGAGCTAGGAGGTTGAAATTTTATATTTAAGTTAGGCACCCCCATGGGACGTGACACGAAGCTTTTGAACAAAATCGGCCAAAGAGTACTAATACTTTACTGATGTACTTTTTCAGTTTTTTTCGATTTTCTCAAAATTTGCTCCAACGATTTTTTTTTAAATTCAAAAATCAATTATTTTTTAAATTCTCTATAAAATGTATATTCTCATTTTGTCATTGAAATCTTCTGAAGACCACTTTACTCTTGTACTCCATAGAAAAGATAGGAGAAATGGTTGCCATGGTAACAAAATATAAATATTTTGCCATACTTATAAATTTTACATCTTGAATTCAATCGTACCCTATGGTCGGAAACTAAATACATGTCGACACAAAAAATCTGGTGTGACAAGCACAGAACACAATTTTCGATTACCGAAGGTAAGAGAAAGTTGTGTGCTGTGCGCCAGTCACACCAGATTTTTTTTTATTTATTTAGCCATTATTCAGTTTATTCATGCTTACTACAATATTTTTAAAGAAAAAATAATAATTTCTATATTGTAGAAAAGCGTGAAAATACTGTAGAATTTACCGCCCCTCTTCTTCCCTCCCTGGAGGATGACGACAACTCGACAGACATCTATCTCTCTATCTGACTTTAACACCCTTTGGAGAGAAGAAAAGAGATAGACAGCATCTTATCGTATTTTCTTTTCTTTCTGCGATAGACGTATTTGATCATTAATCATTAAAGAAGCTGTGATGCGATCGATTTTTAAAGAGAAATGACAAAAAAAAAAAAAAAAAATATTAATGATAGGCCTATTACAAAAAAAATCTGGTGTGACTGGCGCACAGCACACAACTTTCTCTTACCTTCGGTAATCGAAAGTTGTGTTCTGTGCTTGTCACACCAGATTTTTTGTGTCGACATATATTTAGTTCCCGACATGACAGTACGGAACATATGAATTCAGATGTAAAATTTATAAGTATGGGAAAATATTTATATTTTGTTACCATGGCAACCATTTCACCTATCTTCCCTATGAAATACAAGAGTAAAGTGGTCTTCAGAAGTTTTCAATCGCAAAATGAGAATATACATTTGAAAGAGCATCTAAAAAATAATTGATTTTTGAATTTTAAAAAAAATTGTTGGAGCAAATTTTGAGAAAATCGAAAAAAACTGAAAAAGTACATCAGTAAAGTATTAGTACTCTTTGGCCGATTTTGATTAAAAGCTTATTTTTCCGGTCCCGGGGGGTGTTTAACTAAAATATAAAATTTCAACCTCGTAGCTCAATTCCTTCATGCTTAAAATTGAACACACACACACACACACACACACACACACACACACACACACACACACACACACACACACACACACACACACACACACACACACACACACACACACACACACACACACACACACACACACACACACACACACACACACACACACACACAGACCATGTCGCGAAAACCACTTTTTTGGATTCAGGGGACCTCAAAACGTGAAGATCCATCAAAATCTCGACATCGAATTTTTTACATGAATCCAATACTTTCTCTCTATATATATATTACATATATACATAGGTAAGAGAAAGTAAAAAAGTGTGAATTTTATTGAACTATTCATTCTGATTGTGTTTATTTCAATTAGTCAATCTAATTAATAATCTTTATACAGAGTATTGAACCCTTAAAGGTGGGGAGGGCAAGTAAAGCTTCGTTAATTAGAATTTAGGAGGTTCGCCCACTGGAAACACTGGCTTGTCTTAGGTGGGTAAATATTTTGCCCGGAGTTCTTTGCACTCTTAAATTTTCAAAGAACCCTTAGAGAATGGCGAATCGAACAGTCGAAGTCTATTAGAGTTTTTCTTTCTGCACAAATCGGCATCTTCTTGATCTAATTAGCACATAATAAATAACAAGATAACAATAACTATTATGTAACAATTCTACTATTAATGTTTCTATCTTGATGTATTTGTAAGGTCTGAAGATGCTTAAATAAAGCGAATTGCCTCAAAAATAAAGCTTGTTTTATTTAACGACGCTGAATCTCTAATTACTTTCTGTATTACATATATTTAATTAGTTTATTGTAAAGATGGCTACCGGGTGACGTTCAACACACTGATTCCTCTTCGTATCGCTTAACCGCCGCAGCGATTGTGGTGTTTAAATAATTTTAGATATTTAAAAAAAAATTCTTTAAAATTTATTCATTTGGGAGAGTGGGGATGAGATTTTCTTCTCTCGGGTGATCCGAACGAAAAAATATCCTGAATTAGTATGATCTACGATTGTCATTCAACATATAAAATAGAACTTTTGAAAATTTTATCAATGTCAACCTTTCAAAAAAATAGAATACAAATTTCCTGTTCCAAGGCGCCAATGACTTGGGCTGAAATGTCGGCAAAATTAAGAGCTCTAGGCATCGGCATAAAATTTATTCATTCATAAAATACAGTATTTCAACTACAAAAATGATAAAACTCTTCATTTTTATTTTAGATATGCTGAAATCCTCCAAAATTTTTTTTCAAGTGAATCATTTCTTCAGTGACTTCTTAAAACAATAAAAATTAATATATTTAAAACAACGGAGAAGATCAACAGTCACCACAATCGTTGAGGTTAAGTGATGCCAAGCGCGGCGAAAGCTCGGGATTGGTGACCCCGAGCAATCAGCGTGTGGAACGCCCCCCGGTTGCCATCGGTACAATGTATATAAAAATTTATATAATAAATAAATAACCCCTAAATGGCCTCTGTAGCCGAAAAGGGTTTAAAAAAAAAAAAAAAAAAAAAAAAAAAATATATTTAAAAGAAAATTAAATTTTATAAATGTATTTTTTAAATTTAAAGTCTTTTTAGCATTTGAGGCCATTTAGACCGCATCTCTATTTATATCAATTAGTTGGTAGCCAATTTAATTCAATTCAATTGATATAAATTTTTGTCGCATGAAAATGGTTTCGAACCCTTGACCCCTAGAACAATAGGCAACATCTCTACCATCTGAACCATGGCCCAAGGGTTTTTAAAATAGGCCTAAGTAAATTTTTAGAATTGTTTAGTTCTCGACACCCTAATGAGTTTTCCTAAAAACAAAAATTTGTCTTAAACCACTCTTAAATCATTAAAAAAAAGTGGTGTGTGTACTTATGTATTACAGGCGTTAGAAGTTATACCTACTTATTTGGAGTATGAAAAAAATTTAAAATAATAAAAATGCTGTAATGATCGAAGATAAATATCAAAATCAAACAACAATCAAAAAGGTTTCAAAGATTTTATTAAAGTAACAAGTGACTAGTTCTTTTTCTTTCGATATTAGCTCTTTGTTCATGATTCTTTTGGTCTTCGATCCTGATTCTTTCGGTCTTCCATTCTTTCTTTTGACGTGACAACGTCTTACAAATCATGTTAGAGGGGCATGCACGAAAAAGTTTATTGGCTTGAATAACTCCTCTGTCTTAAGAGGTATAATTATGAGAAATATACGGTTAGAAAGAATGAGTTTTCAGCTAAAGATTTCACCATTTATTTTTTTTCCTATCATTTTATTTTACCGCGCTGCGGTAAATTAAAATTTGAAAGTTTAAACCCCTGTAGATTCTGAACGGCTAATCAGATCAGACTAAATGGGATGTCATTTGGTGCAGAAAGAAAACCTCTAATAGAATAAATAAAAAAATCCCGAGTAATTAACTCCAAAATTGTTTTTTTTTCTCGAAAACCTCATTTTTTAGGCAAAAAAATATCGAAAAATAGCCCTATTTGTGCAACGCATAGCGACTTGACCATAAAAGCTACATTAAATCTAAATATAGTTTTAGAAAGAGTGGTACAATGCCCCCAGGGCTTTTTTTCTTTTTTTTGATATGAGGTCATTTTACCGCATGAGAGCGCTCGGCGGGATTTCGTTTTTCGAAATTTTAAACCCCTGTAGATTCCGAACGCCTAATCAGATCTGACTAAATGAGGTGTCATTTAGTGCAGAAAGATAACCTCTAATAGAATAAATAAAAAAATCCCGAGTAATTTATTTTATTTTCAAACAGAGAGCGCTGGTGTTCTTTCTATTTTATTTTTTAAACAAAATACATTTTGGGTCCCTTTAGATAAAAAAATATTATTAAATTATTAATTAATAATTTTTGGATTTGAAAATAACAACACGTTTTGTCAAATATAACTTCATCATGTCGTTTTCACAAATTCACTCTCATCAATCTCATCAAAACGCGCCAAAAGAAGTATAACTTCAAAAAAAAAACCCAAGTAGTTTCAGAATTATTAAGAATTAATTATTCAGAATTATTATTCTATAATTAATCATATTTAAATTAAAGTTTATTTTATTTTTCTGATACGTTCCTATAAATATTTTTCATTTTTATTAAAGAAAGCTTGTTTTAAATGTCCTCTTTTTTTGGAGGGAAGTAATAAAAATTATCTGAAAATGTAATAAATCTCTATATATTCCCTCGACGATCGGAATGTTGTTCTTCTCTCTCTCTCTCTCTCACAGTTGCGCTGTTTTATTTATTTATTTATATATCGTGCGCTTGGGACCATGTTTTTGGCTCCCCGGTTAAATACATAGAGTACATCTATATGTAAACATATAATAGTTAATTTCCACTTCACGTTCTAATGAAACCGACATTAACTATTCTAAAAGACTATTTTTTTTTTAATTATATGAATAATATAATAACTCTCTCAGTGTCGCGTTCTTGTGAAGAATGCATCATTAAGAGAAGCTACGCACTTTTAAACGAGGTCTATTCTCTAAAATCAGACTTTAAAATTTAAAATAAACAAATGGGTGTTAAAAAGTAATGTAAAAACAATCAGCGTTAAAAAAAAAATTTTAACAGCGACGTTAACATGTTGCTTTTATTTCAAAGCTATCAAAATCATAACCTTACTTTTTAAGTTAAGGGCGCTATTTTTATTTTAAACACGACGTTAAAATATTAAAGACACTTCCTAGACATGACATAAATTTTTAACACTATTTACTAAATGTTAACGCTTTGGCTTTAAAGTTTTTGTATACAGAATAGCTATTTGAGGCAAGGAAGTGATCTTGAAAAGCATTTTTTAACGCTGATTGTTTTTACATTACTTTTTAACACCCAATTGTTTATTTTAAATTTTAAAGTCTGTTTTTAGAGAATAGACCTGAACGGGGGTGTTACCGTAACACCCTATGATCGTGCCTGCAATGGGATCCATGGCACACTTGAGCATTTGTTTACAGTATAACCATTATACTAGGCGAAAATTAAAATTTAACAAAAATGATTTCTGGCAAGTGGCCCAGGCAGGGCCGGAGCTAGGAGATTTTTTAGGGGGGGGGGGGGGCAAAATTTAATTTTCCGCCCCCCTCCTTAAAATTTTCTATACAAAATTCATATCATTTTACCTTTTTTTTAAGTAAATCTTTTCTAATTGCCGCCCCCCTGATATCTGCCGCCCGGCCCGGGGCACATGCACCCACTGCCCCCCCCCCTAGATCCGGCCCTGGGCTCAGGGCTAGAGCATTAGCTTCTGATACCGAAGGTCCAAAGGGTTCGCATCCCGTCTCATGAGACAAAAATTTATTTCAATTGTATTGGCTACCAATCCAACTGAAATAAATAGAGACGGGGTCTAAATGGCCTTCGATGCCGAAAAAGACATTAAATCAAATAAAAAAAAAAATAATAAAATTAATTAAAAAATAATAAAGGCAAGTTTTAATTTTAATTTTTCCCTTCGTAACGTATGTTTGATCTTCGAAACTAGTTGACTAATTTTCATGGTATTTTTACTTTCTCTTACCCAAGGGCGGATCCAGAGGTGTTTCCCGGGGGGGGGAGTAATCTGGTGTGACTCGTCGCACAGCACCAGAGGCGTATATAGAAATTTTTTCGGGGGGGGGGGCTGTTCTCAAAAATTTTGTTTTTCGCGGAACCAAAAACTTTTTCATGTGCCGTTCGCGGAACCAAAAATTTTTCCCATTTTTTCAAATCTCGGGGGGGGGGGTAATTACCCCCTTCCCCTTTGTATCCGCCCTTGCTCTTACCTCTATATATGTTAATACAACTTGCAATTACCGAAGGTAAGAGAAAGTTGTGTGCTGTGCGACAGTCACACCAGATTTTTTAATGCATAATTTACTAAGATGCTTTTTATTATAAATAATAAAAAATTATATATACCGTATATATACAATATAATTTACTAATGGCCGTCTGTCTTTTACGCTCTATTGGACTAACTTCCGGTTAGAGAATCGGGTGGAAATTTTTATATAATATGCCATGAAGAGATCTAGAAAACCACCCCCTCCCCCGCAGCCAAGGGGAAAAGATTTTGTTGAAATTTTGCTCAAAAAATTCCTGATAATCAAGAATTTTTTCATTGTATTCTCAATTTAAAGCAAGACGCGATGCCCCCAGGAGGAAGCCGGCGGGGTTAGTGTATTTATTTATTATTTTCCTCTGTTGATAAAGCCAATCAGACTTAAATTTGAAAAAAATTAGACCATAATATGGTGGGGCTCTTTAGGATAGTAAATAGTAAATCAATCAGAGATTAATGGATGTCAAAAAAATTTTAATTCCACCATTAAAAAAAAAAATTAATTAAATTTATAGTATGCCCGGTTTTTTTTTCTCTCCCTCTTTCGACGAAGAATGTCTTAAAGGTAAAATAGATGTCGTTAGTAAAAAAAAAAAAAAAAAAAGAACTAGAGTGGGTTCACAAAGTGAAATAAAAATCCTTTGTTTCCGCAAGGTGAGATCTTAATTAGAAAGGGGAAGAAAAAAAACTCAAGTTGCCTAAAACAGAGTAAGAGAGAGAGAGAGAGAGAGAGAGAACAACATCCGGTGGATTAATGGTCCAGAGATTGATCAGGCAAGCGACTCATGCCATGCCATGATGGTTGTAAAAGTCCATTAATGATTCAATTAAAAGCTCTCTCTCTCTCTCTCTCTCTCGCTCTCTCAGAGAGAGTGAATCAATAATCAATTTGCTCATAATCAAAATATATATATTTATAAGCATCCTAGCAGAACGGAATACATTTAGTATCAATTTAACAATAATCAACTTTTAACATTCACTAACATTAATGGATGCGAAGTGAAATCAATTAAAATATATATATATATATTTAGTGGATTTTATTAGCCAACGTTGGTAAAATTGTTATTAAAATAAAAGCCAGTTAAAATAATGTCGGCTATTTATTCAATTAGAAAAACAGAAATAGCATCAAATGTCTAAAAAGACTTTAAAAGAATTTTTTTTTTAATCTGGTGGGACTGGTCGCACAGCA
Organism: Euborellia annulipes; assembly: GCA_023213315.1. Classification (NCBI taxonomy): domain Eukaryota; kingdom Metazoa; phylum Arthropoda; class Insecta; order Dermaptera; family Anisolabididae; genus Euborellia; species Euborellia annulipes. The sequence continues at coordinate 2,061 of JAKCPI010018675.1, read as the reverse complement.
CACAACTTTCTCTTGCCTTTGGTAGAATTCAAGTTATAAAATGCCCTCGGGGCTTGGTGTACAAGGGCGGATACAAGGGGGGGGGGGTAAAGGGGGTAATTACCCCCCCCGCCCGCCCAGATTCGAAAAAAATACCTTTTTTTCGCAGAAAAATTTATTTTTAATGTAAAATTTTTAAAATTAATACTTAAAAATTTGATGTGTATTTATATTCTGGCAAACAAGTACAGAATGCGCTTTTAAATTACCTAAATTAAAAAAAAATAGTGTGCTGTGCGACGAGTTACACCAGATTACCCCCCTCCACCGAGAAATACCTCTGGATCCGCCCTTGTTGGTGTAGGGGTTAGAGTGCTAACCTCGTATACCGAACGTCGCGAGTTCGGACCCTAAGCAGTCCGATGATTTTATTTAAGGCATTTGGATACCAAATGACTTAAATAAGAAAGCCTGGACCCCTAATATGTGTATATTATCAATAACGGTTATCGTCAAAGTCTTAAAAGGCCTAAGTTGCCGAAAAGACTGTGTGAATGAGAAAAAAAATCTGGTGTGACTGGCGCACAGCACACAACTTCTCTTACCTTCGGTAATCGAAAGTTGTGTACTGTGCTTGTCTCACCAGATTTTTTGTGTCGACATGTATTTAGTTTCCGACAGTAGGGTACATTTGATTTTCAAGATGTAAAATTTATAAGTATGGCAAAATATTTATATGTTGTTACCATGGCAACCATTTCTCCTATCTTTCCTATGAAGCACAAGAGTAAAGTGGTCTTCAGAAGATTTCAATCACAAAATGAGAATATACAATTTAAAGAGCATCTAAAAAAATAATTGATTTTTGAATTTAAAAAAAAATCGTTGGAGCAAATTTTGAGAAAATCGAAAAAAACTGAAAAAGTACATCAATAAAGTACTAGTATTCTTTGGTCGATTTTGATTAAAAGCTTATTTTTCCGGTCCCGGGGGGGGGGTGTTTAACTTAAATATAAAATTTCAACCTCGTAGCTCAATTCCTTCATGCTTAAAATTGAACACACACCCACCCACACCCACCCACCCACAGACAGACCATGTCGCGAAAACCACTTTTTTGGATTCAGGGGTCCTCAAAACGTGAAGATCCATCAAAATCTCGACATCGAATTTTTGACATGAATCCAATACTTTCTCTCTATATATATATTACATATATACATAGGTAAGAGAAAGTAAAAAAGTTATAAAATTTTATATTTTGTTACCATTGCAACCATTTCTCCTATCTTTCCTATTAAGTACAAGAGTAAAGTGGTCTTAAAACAATTTTGAGAGCAAAATGAGAATATACATTTTAAAGAGTATCTAAAAAATAATTGATTTTTGAATTTTAATCAAAATCATTAGACCGAATTTTGAGAAAATCGATAAAAACGGAAAAAGTATATCAGTAAATTACTTTAGGCCGATTTTGTCTCAAAAGCTAATTTCACGCTCTAGTGGGGTGCCTAACCTAAATATAAAATTTCAACCTCGTAGCTCAATTCTTTCAGGCCAAAATTGAACACAGACAGACCATGTTTCGAAAACTACTTTTTTGAATTTAGGGGACCTCAAAACGTGTATATCCATCAAAATCCCGACATCGAATTTTTTACATGAATCCAATACTTTATATATTAACATATATATAGAGGTAAGAGAAAGTAAAATATAAAATGTAAACAAATGGAAAAAATCAAAAAATTTTAAATATTTAAAAACCGTAAGTGCTAGGAACCAAAAACGCCATCTAAATCTATCTCTCTATATACCTATATCAACATTAATAGGTAAGGGAAAGTAAAAATGACGTTAGCTTATCTTATACTATAATATTAAACGAGCAATGTACGTTTTTTTTTATTTTTTTTAATGGGTGCATAAGGTCCGAAGCCTGGGATCCGATTGCCTTGGCTTTTAGGTTATCATTATTGACCATTGGTCAACATTTCTCAGCCAGGGGTACAATAAAATTAATAGACGTTAAATGGCCCCAGTAGCTGATAGGGATAGGCCTTATTTAAAAAAGTCAATTTT
>JAKCPI010018672.1:0-13310 GCA_023213315.1 Euborellia annulipes | reverse complement strand
GTTTTCAAGCAAAGTAAACCTCTGGTTATATGGCTTCTATGATATATTCTTGCGCTGTTTCGTCTATTAAATATATCTCGACACAAAAAATCTGAGATAAGCAACAGTGCACAACTTTCTCTCGCCGAAGGGTGTGCTAATGCGACCAGTCACACCAGATTATTTACTTTATCTTATGGTATATTTTATATATAGACAAAAATTATCACGATCGAAAGGCTTAGGTGGTCACGTTTTGAAAGTCTCTGGTTCTTGCAATATTTTAACAGATCATATTGATCTGTGTGCGTGTCGTCAAACTTAACATGTAAAATCGGCCTAGCTAAAAATTTACTGATGTACGTTTTTTGAGTTTTTTTTTTTTGTCTTTATTTTTTAAATTGATGAGTGCTGGGGGGGGACATTATCGAAGATCAAAAAAAAAAAATAAGTAAATTGTAATATGCATTTAGTCATAGCAGATATTTTCTTTCATTCCATTTCTCTTTTCTCTTTTAAGAGATCGAATTTCTTAAATTTAATTTATTTTTTTCTTCTCAATTCAATTCATTTTCACTTTACGATCAAAAAAAATCACACTCTCAGCCCAATTCGTAAAAATAATTATCCAGATTTTTATTTTCTTCATCTACCCATAAAAAAGTTTTTTTTTTTTTTTTGTGGCTATATAAAATGACAAAAACGTAAAAAAAGAGAGCCTGCCTGCTGTTTTTCCATAGAAGCGATTTCTCTATTCCTTTATCAAAATGTATTTATTCTTCAAACATCCCTTCTTTTTTTTATTCATCCCCCTTCTAAAGAACATTCCAAATAAAATCTGGCATCGTGTAAACATAACTCTTTAACATACCCTACTATTTTTATCGATTTTTTTATTTTATTCATATTTTATGTCACCTAACATTCAAAAATTTTCCTTTTCTTTTAAAGTTCTAAATTTTTTTTTTAAACATAACCCTTTTGTTTAAAAAATCAAAGATTAATGAAATGATGATGAATATGGCTGTTTAACAAGGATAGTGGAGGGCAGCCAAGAAAAATAAAATCAGATAAAAATAAAATCAATTTCTATCAGATTTTTTCTTTATTTGATTGTCGACGTTTCGGACGCAATTCGCGCCCTCTCTCATGACAAATAAAGAAATTGATTTTATTTTTATCTGATTTTATTTTTCCTGGCTGCCATCCGCTATCCTTATCAAAGTTTAATTTTTTCAATGGGCCATAATCGTATATTCATCTAAAAAAAAAAAAAATATACCTGTATTTTAGCTCTTACGTACAGTAAGGTAGTACTAAGGGGGAGAGCTTATGCAGAGATTCCGGTGTCCGTCTGTCTGTCAGTCTTTCGGTACGCATAAAAAATTGCGGCCTGAACTAAAGGTCGTAGAAAAAAAAAATAATAATTACATATACGTATTCAGCATAAAAAATTGATTCAGGGAAAAATACGTTTTGGTCCCTAGCCCTTCCGGTTTTTTAAATATTTAAAATTTTTTTAATTTTTTCCATTTGTTTACATTTTTATTTTTTGTTTACATTCATGAGAATGTAAACAAATTTTTATTTTCTTAAATATGGAGAAATAACCTCTTTTAACCTCTCATTTTTTTGACAGTTGTATATTATGACGCGCCACAGTTACGTCATCATCATAAACATGCTCTTTGAAATATGATTCACATCTATTATTTTTTCATTTCACATCGAAAGATCTCATAACGATCAGAAACCAAATAAAATGATTTATATACTTTTTTCTATTTAACCCTTTTTTTATTATTATTAATTACAACGTGAACTACCCCCCCCCCCCCCTGCCAAAAAAAAAAAGATTTAATTTTAAAAATCCTCAAGTCTTTCTATTTTTTTTTTAATTAAATAAAACCAGACCTCATCATCAGCATCATCAGTCTGACATTCATTTGTGGGGTGAATGAAATAAGTGCTGCTTACGTTCGCACCTTTTACTTTCTTCTCTCTGTCTCTTCAAGGAACACCCTCTTCTTTCTTTTTTTCTTTTTTTTTTTTTAATTCAACGTCTCAACCTCTCTCTACTAACCACCCACCCACTCAGTCACTCACCTTCTTCATCTTCAACCACTTCTTCTTCTTCTACTTCTTCTTCTTCTTCCACCCTAACGCTTCTTTTATCTAATTGAATCCAAGAAAGAAAGAACAAAGACTCTCTGCTTCCCCCTCACCCCTCACCCCTCACCCCCACCCTTTGATTCAATCTTTATTTTCTTAGATTGAAACAAAACACCTAAATAAAAATATCACAAAAAGGATTTCCAAGTTTCACATATATTCAATATTAAATTAAAATAAATTCTGCACAGTATAATACGAGGGCAATTCGGAAAGTATGCGCCGTTTTGAAAAATAAAAAAAAAATGTTTTTGAAGTTAATTTTATTTTTTCATGAAAATAACATGTCTTAAACTATTTTTACAACGCTTTTATTAACTTGCTTTTCCTGTTTTTTTCCGACAAATCTGCAAATCGAAATTACGACCACTTCTACTTAGCCTAGAGCTTTGAAATTTTGTAAAAAAAAAAAAAAAAACTCATATTTTACATTAATTTTTAATGGAAAAGTTTTTTTTTTCTTTATCTCTAAATGTGAGCGTCCACATGAAAAGGCACCAAAATCTTCACCGGGATTAAAATTGAGTTTTTTATGCTTTCTGTACAGAACACATCCTGCTGAGTAAGCCGGTTTTTTACTTTCTCTTACCTATGTATATATGTAATATATGTATAGAGAGAAAGTATTGGATTCATGTCAAAAATTCGATGTCGAGATTTTGATGGATCTTCACGTTTTGAGGTCCCCTGAATCCAAAAAAGTGGTTTTCGCGACATGGTCTGTCTGTGGGTGTGTGGGTGGGTGTGTGGGTGTGTGGGTGTGTGGGTGGGTGGGTGTTCAATTTTAAGCATGAAGGAATTGAGCTACGAGGTTGAAATTTTATATTTAAGTTAAACACCCCCGGGACCGGAAAAATAAGCTTTTGAACAAAATCGGCCAAAGAGTACTAGTACTTTACTGATGTACTTTTTCAGTTTTTTTCGATTTTCTCAAAATTTGCTCCAACGATTTTTTTAAAATTCAAAAATCAATTATTTTTTAGATGGTCTTTAAAATGTATATTCTCATTTTGCGATTGAAATCTTCTGAAGACCACTTTACTCTTGTATTTCATAGGGATAATAGGAGAAATGGTTGCCATGGTAACAAAATATAAATATTTTCCCATACTTATAAATTTTACATAGTGAATACAATTGTTCCGTACTGTCGGGAACTAAATATATGTCGACACAAAAAATCTGGTGTGACAAGCACAGAACACAACTTTCGATTACCGAAGGTAAGAGAAAGTTGTGTGCTGTGCGCCAGTCACACCAGATTTTTTTACAATTTTTTTTACTCGTTATGAAAGGTGCTCGTAAATATAAATATTTTGTCTGTTTATAAATTGTATTTCTTTAATTCTAATATTCGACGGAGACTAAATATATTTCTACACAAAAAAATCTGGTGTGACAAGCACAGAACACAACTTTCAATTACCGAAAGTATGGTGTGCTGTGCGATCAATCACACAAGATTTTTATAATTATTTTTTTTAAATAGAGATTGGCTGCATCCAAGGGCGGATCCAGAGGTGTTTCTCGGGCGGGGGGGGGGGGGGGGCGGGGGGGTAATTTAGTGTGACTCGTCGCACTGCACACTATTTTTCTTAATTTCGGTAATTTAAAGGCGCATTCTGTACTTGTTGGCCAGAATATAAATACAAATCAAATTTTTAAGTATTAATTTTTAAAATTTTACATTAAAAATAAATTTTTTTCGAAAAAAAGGTATTTTTTTCAAATCTTGGGGGGGGGGGTAATTACCCCTTTATCCCCCCCTGTATCCGCCCTTGGCTGCATCCCCTTTCTATGCAAACAAATCATATACAGCCACGCTCTATTATTTATTTTAAAATAAAAAAAATATACTGGTGTAAACTCACTTGACTGAATTTTCATAGCGGTTCTAGTTCTTTATATGACAATGGCCTCAGAGCCATCGAAATACATGTCGTTTCCGATAAAATTTATTCATTCGGCTCAATTGGGTCCCGAAATATTAAAGAAGGAAGAGCATTTCAACTGACAACCCAAATCCGAATTTTGACTCCCTTTTTTTCGATTCCCTAGTGTAAAATAGTTGAAAATTAACGTTGAGTTTTTTTTTTTTTTTTTTTTTGTTCTAAAACTGTCTTCAAAAAAAATTTATGATAATTATTCTAGCCTGTGTTTTGGTACATACTCTCTTTTAATGACTTTTACAAATTTTATTTTATAAACCATTAATTTCTCTTTCTTTTTTTTTTTTTTTACTATTTTGTATGTATTTGACCTAATTTCAATTCACCAAAAACAAAGTTAACAAGAATAAATTTGTTTTTCATATGTTTGTTTGAATTAATGAATGCCTAAAGAGGCTACGACGTAATGAGGGAACAAAAATTCTATAATACGTATTATTATTAGGTTAGATAATCTTGTAAGCCATGACGTTACAAACATCTTTTTACATTCTCTTACCTCTATATCTATATGTTAATATATAGAGAGAGAAAGTATTGGATTCATGTCAAAAATTCGATGTCGAGATTTTGATGGACCTATACACGTTTTGAGGTCCCCTGAATCCAAAAAAGTGGTTTTCGCGACATGGTCTGTCTGTGTGTCTGTGAACAAAATATCTCAAGAACGAAAAGAGCTAGGAGGTTGAAATTTTCTATCCATGGGACGTGACACGAAGCTTTTGAACAAAAACGGTCAAAGAGTAGGCCTACTAGTACTTTATTGATGCACTTTTTCAGTTTTTTTTTTTTTTGTTTTTTTTTTTTGTTGGATTAACGCAATTATAAATACTAATTGAAGAAGGGGAAGATTTATTGCGGTTTTTGACCAAGGTGTTGTGGTTCAAGAGAACAATAAAAAATAACAATTTATTGTTGTGCACTTTATTCTAGGTCTGGCGACTGGCTAGCATTTTTTTTTTTTTTTGTTTTAATTTTCTCAAAATTCGCGTTAACGATTTTGATTAAAATTCAAAAATCAATTATTTTTTAGATGCTCTTTAAAATGTATATTCTCATTTTGTCATTGAAATCTTCTGAAGACCACTTTACTCTTGTTCTTCATAGGAAAGATAGGAGAAATGGTTGCCATGGTAACAAAATATAAATATTTTCCCATCTATATTTTCTATATATATAATTCACTAATGTCGCGACTGTCTGTCACGCTCTATTTAGGCAACTTCCCGTTGGAATTTTGAAATTAAATTTTATATGCATAAAGAGGACCCTCACGGGATTACAGGAAAATTATTTTCATCCCGAAATTCCTATAACTTTTTAAGTTATTAATTTTTAAAGTTACGATTTCTCCCATAGGAAATGTATAGAGAAATATTTATGTATTCTTTTCATTTGTGTATTCCATGAATGTAAACAAATCCTCAAGCAGGCACTGAATTGGCATGGAATAATAATCATTTTCTTTTCATAATTGAATCATTTATTTCAGAAACCACCTAAGTGCACTTTTTTCAACTTTCGGAAAATTAAAGAAAACTGTTTTGCAGCTTAAGTATAGGTCTAGTCTCCTTCAAATATTTTTTTACCAAATCAAAAACATGCTATTGGGATAATCTAAAAGATGTATTTACCTTTAAATTGTACAGTAGCACCAAAAACACATGATTTGAAATTTTGTCGCTTAGGTGGTTTCTGAAATAAACGATTCAATTAAGAAGAAATGGCGAGGGAGGTCCAGGGGGGGGGGGGGGGCGGCGCGGCTAGTACTTATAAATTTTACATCTTGAAATTCGAATGTACCGAACTGTCGAGAACTAAATATATGTCGACACAAAAAATCTTGTGTGACAAGCACAGAACACAACTTTCTCTTGCCGAAGGGTAAGAGAAAGTTGTGTGCTGTGCTACCAGTCACACCAGATTTTTTATTTTGCAATTAGAAAATGACTTTTGACTGAGATTGTACTGTCCCCTAACAGGTAGCCTATATATTATAAAAATTTTCTTCTGTTTGTCTTGCAGTTTAAACCCCTCATCCCCCATCCCCCTTCTTCCTATTCTGTAAACAAACAACTTTTTTTCCTCAACAAGTTTCCACCTTACTTCATCACATCATATATATATATATATATAAATAGTTTCTTGTGACCTATATATCCTATATCCAAAAGTTATAGTAAATTCCTTAGCATTTGTGTCAGGCGAAAACTTCTTATTAAAGCTTGTTGCTCTCTCTCTTTCTCTCTCTCTCATACTTTCTTTGAGTTTATCTATAGAAAGTTTACTAGAATTACTTACTGAAACTTCTCATCAATAAGAATCTCGTATGTTGCTCTAGTTTTCGAATGAAAGAAGTGAGGGATAGATAGAACAGGTGTCCCCTAATTTTACTTTCTCTTACCTCTATATATGTTAATATATATAGAGAGAAAGTATTGGTTTCATGTCAAAAATTCGATGTCGAGATTTTGATGGATCTACACGTTTTAAGGTCCCCTGAGTCCAAAAAAGTGGGTTCCGCAACATTGGTCTGTCTGTAGGTGGGTGTTCAATTTAAAGTATGAAGGAATTGAGCTAGGAGGTTGAAATTTTATATTTAAGTTTTGTACCCTCCTGGACCGTGAAAATAAGTTTTTAAACCCTGGAAAAATTTCGACCAAATAGTACTAGTAATTTACCGATGTACTTTTTCAGTTTTTTTTTCGATTTTCTCAAAATTCGCTCCAACGATTTTTTTTTTTAATTCAAAAATCACTTATTTTTTTGATATTCTTTAAAATGTATATTCTCATTTTGCCATTAAAATCTTCTGAAGACCACTTTACTCTTGTACACTGAGGGACAATATTAAGTCCCACCCATGCGTTTTCTACTTGTGATTATCTCATTGTTTAAAAAAAAAATATTATTTCTTAAAAGAATGGCAGGAGGTAGCAGCCAGGAAGGAGCGTCTCCAAAACAATGAAACTCCCATTATTCGCGACGTTTCGGTCCAAATTTATTTGACCATCATCAGGCAATCAGGCTACAATAGATTTTTATTCATAATTAACATCATTAATAATTAAATTATTACAATGGTTGTTATTTTTAATTTTTACTTACAGTTGTCATATGTAAATTTGCATAAATATATTTAATCATATGTTGCTTCGGACTTGTTAATAACATTAAAATTTTGCTCATCTGCAATCGAAGGCTTAGATATGTGAGGAAGTAATGACAATTTTTTTCAAACGTCGCGAATATCTGGGAGTTTCATTGTTTTGGAGACGCTCCTTCCTGGCTGCTACCTCCTGCCATTCTTTTAGATATTAATCACAGCCACTTCCACACTCAACAAAAATATTATATATTTTTTAATGGAAACTTTCATGGTTTAAACCTAGAAAATTCCCGATAAAGATTTTCATTTTCTTTTATAAAAACAATGAAATAATCACAAGTAGAAAACGCATGGGTGGGACTTTATATTGTCCCTCACTGTACTTCATAGAAACATAGGAGAAATAGTTGCTATGGTTACAAAATATAAATATTTTCCCATACTTATAAATTTTACAACTTGAAATTCGAATGTACCGTACTGTCTGAAACTTAATATATGTCGACACCAGAGTTGGGCACCAACTAAATGTTGATTAAAAATTTAGTTAAAGTAAACAAATCATATCAAGAATCTAGTATGCTCTATTTAGTTTGAGTAAAAATTTAGTTAAACTAAAAATAACAAATCAGATTTCTGATATGATTAAATTAACTTGAGTAAAAATTTAATCAAATTAAATTAATTTTAATCAGATAAATTAACTTAACTAAATTTTGATTAATATATATTTGTTAAGTATTTAATGATTTATTTTATAGTTTTTTGTCCTAGTTTAGCAACTAGTGGAGCCAAGGGCGGATCCAGAGGTGTTTCTCGGGGGGGAATCTGTGTGACTCGTCGCCGCACAGCACACAATTTTTTCTTAATTTCGGTAATTTAAAGGCGCATTCTGTACTTGTTTGCCAGAATATAAATACAAATCAAATTTTTAAGTACCGGTATTAATTTTTAAAATTTTACATTAAAAATACAATTTTTTTTCGAAAAAAAAAAAAGTTTTTTTAATCTCGGGGGGAGGGGGGGAGATTACCCCTTTACCCCCCCCCTGTATCTGCCCTTGTAGTGAGCTGATTTTAAAAAATTTGGACCAACAATGCTTATAAATTAAATAATAAACTTTACTAGGATGGATTTCTTTCTTATAACATTAGTTATCATCTAGCTAACTAGTGAACTGAATTTAAGACTTTTCATTGAAATATTACGCAGATCAACTTTACTAGTATGTTATACAATGTCTATCATTTAGGGCAGTGTGGTTGATAATATTCATATAAGATGAAATTGATGGCCAATTAAAACATTTCTTTTGCACAATTTTCATCCTAACTTATTTTTTATAATTCCTCTCGCTATATGTTTACGTTTCGACTTTAAAATGACTTCTTATTTAGTACAACGCGAGATTAGCAAATAAATTACTCCTTCAATTTCGTCATTGTATATTTTTTGATAAATATTCGTTTCGAAAACATGAACGCCGATGCCTTCAGTGAATCTCATATAGCGAGGGGATTGATTCACAATAAATTGTATCGAACAATGTGTATAGTTTTTTGATTCATTATCTATCTTAACTTATTTAATTTAATAATATTTGATTTACAGTATATTTACTAGTATACTATATTTTAGAAAGAACGAGAATGAATTATCATATTTTAATCTCCCCCTCCCCCGAGATTAAAAAAACTTTTTTTTTTCGAAAAAAAATTGTATTTTTAATGTAAAATTTTAAAAATTAATACTTAAAAATTTGATTTGTATTTATATTCTGACAAACAAGAAGAGAATACGCCTTTAAATTACCGAAATTAAGAAAAAATTGTGTGCTGTGCGGCGACGAGTCACACCAGATTCCCCCCCCCCCCCCCGAGAAACACCTCTGGATCCGCCCTTGGCTCACTAGTTGCTAAACTAGGACAAAAAACTATAAAATAAATCATTAAATACTTAACAAATATATATTAATCAAAATTTAGTTAAGTTAATTTATCTGATTAAAATTAATTTAATTTGATTAAATTTTTACTCAAATTAATTTAATTAGATCAGAAATCTGATTTGTTATTTTTAGTTTAACTAAATTTTTACTCAAACTAAATAGAGCATACTAGATTCTTGATATGATTTGTTTACTTTAACTAAATTTTTAATCAACATTTAGTTGGTGCCCAACTCTGGTCGACACAAAAAATCTGGTGTGAAAAGCACAGAACACAACTTTCGATTACTGAAGGTAAGAGAAAGTTGTGTTCTGTGGGACCAGACACACCAGATTTTTCTCTTTTCTGCTACTGAGGCCATTAGGGGTTTCAAAATATTATATATAATTCATTTATTAATATATCGATGGCTACAGGTGGGCGTTCAACGTGCTAATTATTGAACTATTCAGAAAAGGAAAATAATTAAACAATTCAAGAGATATAAACATGAATAGTTTTTAAGATTAGAAATTCGCGAGATGTGTACAGTGAGAAACAATATTAAGTCCCATACATACATTTTCTACTTGTGATTATTTCATTGTTTTTAAAAAAATATTATATATTTTTCAATGGAAACTTTCATGGTTCAAATCTAGAAAATTTCCAATAAAGATTTTCATTTTCTTTTATAAGAACAATGAAATAATCACAAGTAGAAAACGCATGGGTGGGACTTAATATTGCCCCTCACTGTACATTTCCAATGCTAGACTAAATCAGCAGGTGGCCGCCAGCCCCATCTATTATAACCAAGGCCTTTTGCAAGACCTTGGGCTTTTGAAAAGGCTTAGGTAGAGAGTTTCAACATTATAGACATACGGCCCTATGGAATTCTGAAAAAACATCTGTCTGAACCCTCGTTAACAACCTTCATATTTTCTACCTGACCGACTAAAATTTTTTTAAAAATAAAATCTTAAAGTGGGTGACCTGTCGTCACTCAGTGCGTTATCTGTAACAAAAGTCTTTTGTAACGAGTTTTGAAAACAAAACCTAGTAGGTGGTCTTCAGACGAATTAAACTCCCACCAACACCTCCGTGTTGTATGGTGATTAGCAAACCTCTCCTAAAAACCCGCCGTGTATTACCGAACACAAACCCCAGGTGCCTTTTTTTTTACATCTCTCTCATTGGTTGAAACCAAACTCCCCTCTCTTAAACAAACCCTCGATCGTTGCCTTAAAAGGGCACCCGGACACATGCTATGTTCTCTTTCTGCTAAATCTCTCCGTGAGTTTTATTATAACGAAAACCTCTCTGAGTTAACCTTGTTTAAATCTCTTCTTATATTCTTAAATTTTTAATATTTTAAAATGGAAGCTTATATAATATAAAGCCATCTATTAGTAGCGCTAAAAGGATGATAATCACAATATAGGTAAGTTTTTAATAATATTTATAATAAATTCTTTATGTTTCTAATAGTAATGATGATCAGGAGATCACGTTGTCGACGTTGTATTAAATGATTTTATCACTTAACAGGTGGCATGCACAGAGAAGGACCCTGTAGTGATTCTACGTTGATGGATAAACGTGGCATCTGTGTGCAAGGAGTTGACGGCGGATCTCCTTCTTCGCAGATGAATGAATGCGAGTGAGTAACATAAAGAAACTTATCTAACATCATAGGCGCCGGAACTGGGGGGGGGGCAAGAGTACATTACCCCCCTGGCATCCTATAGGGGGGGGGGGGCAGAATTTCTTTTTTATTTCATTTATTTTTAAAAATGATATATTTTACTTTTGAAAAATAAAATCTTTTAAATTAAAAAAAATTAAAAGCGTAAGAAATTCATTTTTTTCCAAATTTTTTCCAAAAATGTTTGATAAAATCACTAGCAAATTTTTTAAAATTTTAATTTTATTAAAATTGTGATTTTATTTAAAATTTTTAATGTTTTATAGTAGATTTGTTTTTGTTTTATACCATTTGAACATATTAAATTATTTTAATTTTCTAAAAAAAATTTTTTTGCCCCCCCCCCCTGATTCAAATTCGTTCCGGCGCCCCTGTCTAACATTACATGTACATTTATAGATATTATGTTAATAAAAGGTATTTCATTTCTAGAAACTTCGCGTACAGTGAAACACTTATCTTCAAGTCGCAATGTTTTTCAAATCTTCGGGAGAATCTTTCAACACTGCAGAATGATTTTCACCCAACAACGTACATTGTTTTAAAGTTGAACTACAAAACACCTGACGCGTTAACGGCACGATTTCTCCCGTGCAAGGATAAAAAGGCTCTCAAGAGGGAGAGTAGATTGAAAACTGAGGCAGATTTACTATGTCTGAGGGTAGGTGATAATACTGAAAACGGCTGCGGTATTCACGAACTGAATTTATTCCAAGAAAACTTTACAGAATATAATAAAATTGTTGCCTATTTATCGTATACAGGGGGGGGGGTCTGGAGTTCTCTTTAATGTGATATTGAGGGCTTTCGCGACTAGTTATTACTGTGAACAATGCAGAAAATGATTTAAAGATCGTTTTAAGCATAGATGTTCGTTAACGATATCCCCATGCTGTAAAAGCCCTTCAAAGTTTCCCAACTCAGATAACAGCGTTGTATGGGTAGGAGATTTGTAAGTTGTGACTGTCTTGAAAAACATTTAGTAAGTACATCTAGCGCAAAGTGATTGCTAGATATTTAAGTAATAGTCAAGGGTGCAAGGGCGGATCCTGAAGTATTTCTCGGGGGAGGGGTAATCTGGTGTGACTGGTTGCACAGCACACAATTTTTTCTTAATTTCGGTAATTTAAAGGCGCATTCTGTACTTATTTGCCAGAATATAAATGCAAAACAAATTTTTAAGTATTAATTTTTAAAATTTTACATTAAAAATAATTTTTTTTTTTCTTGTTTAAAAAAAAGTATTTTTTTTTCAAATCTCAGGGTGGTAATTACCCCCCTTTACCCCCCCCCTCTGTATCCGCCCTTGCAAGGGTGCAATATCACTATTAGACAAAGCGTGAAGGATGAATGTAACACAGGCCTAGACGCAAAAAAAAATTAGACCACCAAAAATGTCTTTGAAAATTAATTAATAGGTATTATAAACGTAATTTTAATTACTTCCATGTGTTTTTAAATTTATTTAAAAAATACAAAAGAAATTTTTAAAGATTTTTTAATGGAAAGTGATTAACAAAGTATTAATCTAAAAGACTTCTCAATAGATTTTCCTTTATTATGTCTTTTTTTTTTTTATAGGGCTAAATATTTAAATCAGTGGTTCCCAACCTTTTGTGGCCCATCGCCCCTTTCTGGAGGTTGACTAACACCCATCGCCCCCTTTTCATTTTCATTGTATGTAACAGAACTATACCTGCTGTACAGTGAGGGACAATATTAAGTCCCATCCATGCGTTTTCTACTTGTGATTATTTCATTGTTTTTATAAAAGAAAATTAAAATCTTTATTGGAAATTTTCTAGGTTTGAACCACGAAAACACAGAATATTTCTTTAAAAATTTCGTACAATACATGATTTAAAATTCCTAACAAAAAAGTACTTTATTTCAAAGTTAAAAATAAATCAACTTCCTCAGATAACGTTTTCTTTTCAAAGTGAATAAATACAACAGCTGCAGAAATAGTGACCGAAACGTTGAAATTTTTTTTTTAGTTAAATTGTAGGCTATTATTAATTGCTAACTAAATTCAACCACATTTAATGGCAAAAATTTATTTTTCCACTTCTAGGAGTAGTAGTGAAGATTTATAATATTTATCTCCATCTAAATCTTTTAAAATCTAATAATATCAATAATTTTATTTTTATGAAGAAAATTTCAAAAATGGATCTTTTTTCGGTTTTTTATTTAATGGAAACAAAAGTGACGTTTCGATTCTTCGTAATATTTTATTTTTATGACAATTTTTTGTCCTCTTCTATCCTGACCATCTTCTAAATTGATATTTTTCTCTTTGATTTTTGTTTTTTCTTTTTTTAAATTTTTTTTTAAACTCTAATAATTCCCCCCCACTATGATTACTCATCACCCCCCTATCGCCCCCGCTTATTTATTGCCCCCCCCCCTGAAAAATCAAATCGCCCACTCTGGGGGCGATCGCCCCCAGGTTGGGAATCACT